>MCJB01049867.1:0-22550 GCA_002018475.1 Nicotiana obtusifolia
ATTGCATATATTCTGTTGTATGTGGATAACATTATTCTTACAGCTTCTTCTGATCGCCTTCGTAAGCATATTATGACTCTCTTGGCTTTTGAATTTGCTATGAAGGATCTTGGTCCTCTGAGTTTCTTTTTGGGTATTGCTGTTACTCGTCATAACCATGGTCTCTTCTTATCTCAAACACAATATGCTGCAAATATTATTGAACGTGCCGGAATGTCTAACTGCAGTCCTTGTCCTACTCCTGTTGACACTAAGTCCAAACTTAGTGCCACCGCAGATACTCCCTATGATGATCCAACTAAGTATCGTAGTCTTGCAGGTGCTCTTCAGTATCTCACATTCACTCGGCCAGACATTTCTTATGCCGTGCAGCAAATATGTCTTCATATGCATGCTCCGACTAATGAGCATATGAGTGCTCTTAAGCGTATCATACGCTATCTTCAGGGTACTCTTTCTTTTGGTCTTCATTTGTACAAGTCCAGTAT
The DNA here is from genome assembly GCA_002018475.1 of Nicotiana obtusifolia. Classification (NCBI taxonomy): domain Eukaryota; kingdom Viridiplantae; phylum Streptophyta; class Magnoliopsida; order Solanales; family Solanaceae; genus Nicotiana; species Nicotiana obtusifolia. The sequence goes on from MCJB01049867.1 coordinate 489, forward strand.
TAATCGTATTATCTCATATACAGATGCAGATTGGGGCGGTTGTCCTGACACCCGTCACTCTACTCTGGTTACTGTGTATTCCTTGGAGATAATTTAATTTCTTGGTCATCCAAACGCCAACCCACTCTCTCCCGTAGTAGTGTTGAGGCGGAATACAGGGGTGTTGCTAATATTGTTTCTGATTCGTGTTGGATCAGAAATTTACTACTAGAGTTGCACTGTCCTATTCAAAAGGCTACTCTAGTTTATTGTGACAATGTGAGTGCAATTTACTTATCCGGCAATCCTGTTCAACATCAACGCACTAAACACATTGAGATGGATGTTCACTTCGTCCGAGAGAAAGTGGCACGTGGTGAAGTTCGTGTGCTACATGTACCGTCCCGTTACCAAATTGCTAACATTTTTACAAAAGGGCTTCCGCGCGTTTTATTTAATGATTTCAGGGACAGTCTAAGCATACGGGAACCTCCAGCTTCGACTGCGGGGGTGTGTTAGAGAATATATCACGGATATATTCTAGGAAGTAGTCTATTTTGTATATAATTAGCTTTTATTGTATATATCCTTTCTTAGATGTCGAATATTTAGTTACCTTAGTTTTAGCTAGTTTCCTTGTTTTTAGCTAATTTAGTGGCTAATTTGTAGCATGCTATCAATATTGTATTCTGTATATATTTGGCTCAACACTTCAATGCAAGGCACGGAATCGACTTCCTTCAAATACAATGAGTAACGTCTTTAGAGTACAACGCAATACACTAAATATTAGTTCCTCTAAATCTTAGAATAATTTTAAATCTTAGAATAATTTTAAAACCCAAAATTATAGGATTCTAAAATTCTAAATATTAGGTAAAAAATAAAATTAGTATTTTGTCTACTATGAAACTCTATTTTAAAGGGTCAAAAAGTCGAACGACATTTCGCTAAGGGACTTCGTGCTTTTAATATAGTATAGATATAGATGCAGTAATAGTTATAGCCAAACCATTCATTAATAAAGATTGAGCTAAGTATACTTAAAAATTATTATTTGTATAAGTTATACCTCCAAATCACTCTTGATTGACATGGCGCGACTTAACTTACTGAGGATATGACTCTTGTTAGGAGGGTGTGGAGATTGAGAATTAGGAAGGTTAGTTGGTAGTCGAGCGTTTCCTTTTGTCTTCCTTAGTTTGATAGTATTAATATTAGTATGACATCGTTTTGTCCTTAGATTGCTATTACTGCCTATCTCTCTATTGCCATTTTAGCTTCGATTTTCTTAATATGTTGTATTGTTACTACTTGTTGTGAATGCTTCTTTCATCCTTTCTTTAGTTGTAGGTTATTGAAAAGAGCCTTTGTGCCCTTCTAGGGTAAAGATAAGGCTGTGTATATTTTACCCTCTTCAAACCCCACTTACAGAAATTCACTAAGTTCTTGTTCTAAGATCAAGAAAATATATTATCTCCTCAAATTGGGGGAATAAAATAAAATATATAACAGAAATATATTATTTTTTTGAAAAAATCCACTTTAATGTTTGGTCTCGCTTTATATAATATTTTGCCTAAACACATCAATCGTGTAAACTTTATCCTTTCTAACATTTTTCTATACGTGGCTTTTACCATATCAGTTAAATTAAACTAATTTTTTATGATAGGAAACTATTAGTGGGAGGAGGCATATTTGAGACGAGAGATAGGGAGCATGACTCCTATGAGCCAAAAGGTAAACGGAAAAAATAATTAATGTATATATTCTGTATTGGGATAGAAAGTCATCGGCTGGAATTCATATTTTCGATGAGTTGTAGTTTCGATATATTCTAATTACCAAATTTAGTTTAGGTAATACTGGTGCAAAAATTCCATAGTCCTGGTTATGGTTGGCCAGTGGTCCGATTCGGTTACGGATCAAAAAATTTTTCGGTTCCGGTCCAGTCCGATACCGGAGGGCCCTTAAGACCGGACCAAACCTGTCTTACCGGTCCGGTCCGCCAGTCCTATATTATGCAAGTCGGTCCGTGACGGGCACCGGCTATCGGTAGATCGATTTTTCCGGTCCGGTCCAGTCGGTTTTAAGTTTTTGAAAATATTACAATAAAATATTACTAACATTTTGTGTGTGTGTGTGTGTGTGTGTGTGTGTGTGTATATATATATATATATAAAGTTCAAACTTAGAATTAAAAAACTTGTAATATTTTTTCAAACTTTGAATTAGTTTCAAAGTTTAAAATTAGATTCAAACCTTGAAATTTGAATCAATTAGAAACTAGTAATTAATTTAGTATTTTTGCGCAAAGAATAAATTTAAAAAAAAATAAGAAGACAAGAGTTGTGAACTTGTGATGGAATTCCAAGATTTGGAGCAATTTTATTGTAGTGATGGATAATTTTAAGTTCTTGAAAATATAACAATAAAATATTACTAACTTTGTATTACTAACTTTGAAATGTTTAGTTTGTTTCAAAGTTCAAACTTAGAATTAAAAAATTTGTAATATTTTTTCAAACTTTAAATTAGTTTCAATGTTTAAAATTAGATTCAAACCTTGAAATTTGAATCAATTAGAAATTAGTAATTAATTGTAGTATTTTTGCACAAAGAATAAATTTTTTTAAAAAAAAAAAGAAGACAAGAGTTGTGAACTTGTGATGGAATTTCAAGATTAGGAGCAATTTTATTGTAGTGTATTCTAATATAGAAAATTACATTCTTTTAAACATACTGGCTAATTTTTTTTAGATAGCCGTAGGCTTTTCTTTAGGAACTGGTTGTTGTTGTTCCGGTTCATCATCTTCGTCTTGTTCTTCTTCATCTTCTTCTTCATTGCCTGTCTGACTCCCTTCTTCACTTGTTCCGTCGCCCAAAATTTGATCGGGATACGCTTTGTCTTTTTTCTGAGAAAGTTCTGGTATTCCAAAGTTTCTTCGCTCTGCTCTGATCCAATCCCTAAATAAAACTCCTGTCTCCATTGCCTCTTCTCTCAATGAATGTCTATGATCTCCAATTTGAAATCTTCCTTGGCTAAAAGCGCTCTCCGATGCAACTGTCCCGGGCCATTTTTGTAAGTATTGGAAACTGCGATTCTTGACTCTTCCAATAATTTAATAAATTATGAGTTCCAAAACTTGTAAGTTTCTTTGGATATTGAATTAAATAGACTTGGAACTCGCTGTATTTCTCCCCGTACTCGTCTTGTCTGAAAGCAACTTTTGATCAAGTCCTCCAAAAGTGCTCATCCCCGCATGCCTTTTGCCCATTTGAGAAGAACTTTCACCGGTTGACTGTATTAGTGCAGTTGGTGTAGCACTGTCTGCCCAAGCTCTATACTTTGCGAAAAAAGCCACGGTATCTGAAAGAACTTTAGCACAAGCATGTTCTACACTTGGATATTTATTAGTCGCAATTTCAACAGGTTTAATCTCCAAATTTGCATATATTTCTCTAACAAGTCGTTCAGTTAACTTATGTTTAAAAGCAGGATACAACACAGAAGCAATGTAAAAAAAGCTGGGGAATTGGGAAAAAATATTTTAAAATTTTTTCAATCATAGCCTCTACAGCCATTTTATATGATTCGTATTGCCTATATAATTTCAATAATTCAGATATTCTAGCTATATAATATAACATGGTAGGAGTAGTTGGATAATATTGTTCGAAAATTTCTAAAGTAGCATGATCGAATTTTTCTAAAAACTGAAGGAGATGTTGAACAAGGTTCCAATCGTCCTCTTTAAGGTGATAAAGTTCCATAAAATACTTATTATACATTTGAGTAATAGGCCCTCTATATTCATAAGCGACAGTCAATGCTTCATATAAAGTGTTCCATCTAGTACAAACTTCCTTTGGGGCTCTCCTAATCGGCATTCCTAATTCTATACATTTTTTTCCCATTCTCTTTTTCTTCTTGATTTTTATTTCTAAATATAAAAGCAATAGCTACTTTCACCTTTTCAATAATGTGGTTAAACAAGTCAAGACCATCTTTTACTACTAAATTATAAATATGACATGCACATCTAACATGAAAAATTTCCTCAAAAGGGGGGTTCAAAATAGGTCTCAAGTTCCTAAGTGCTTCTGTGTTGTTTGTAGCATTATCTACTGTAATACTAAAAACTTTGTTAGTTAAACAATATGCACGATAAATTGATGAAACTGTTTTGGAAATATAATTACCCGTGTGTGGTTCATCAACAACTTTATAAGCAATAATACGTTTTTGAAATACCCAATCAGGATCTATCTAATGAACAGTAACTGTAATATAATCATAATTATTTGTAGAACAACCCATATCCGTAGTAAGGCATACTCTAGTGTCAAAGTTATCAAATAAATACCACAAATAATCTCTATATTCGTTCTTAAATTTAATAATATCATTTTAACAGTAGTTCTTGGAAAACCTTTAAAAGAAGGATTATATGTAACCTGAATATAACGAACAAAACCAGTAGAAGAAGGAAAACTATAAGTAAACCCTCTACCGCAACTAATTTAGCAATATTTTTCCTATCCCTTTGTTTATCATAAATAAGAATCCCTCCTGTTGTTTGGTTAATTTTCTCTTGGATACCCGAGGATTCATCATGTGTTACTCCCCCATGTTCGGTTCCTAAATAAATACCCCCCGCCCGCATTTACCATTCCTTAGGATGTTTATTTCTTAAGTGAGTCCTAATTTTACTCGTCCCACCTTCATTACCCTCAGTTTTAAAAACTCACCCCATTCCACAAAGACCACATACGACCGTCTGATTTTTAACTTTCTTTTGCACAAATTTCCACACCTCAAATTTGTCTTTACGTTTAATCGGGACTTTAGTAGGAGGTACAGAAGACAAGTGAGACTGAACTTCAGGTGGACTAGCTTGAAATTCATGTGGTTCTTCTAAATTAACCCCAGTTTCATAGTTATATTGCGCTTCTATGTGTTGAGAATCAAGTGGATTATTAGAGCTAAAATCATGATAATATTGAGAATCATCTATGTGTTGACTAGAACTACCAGCAATTCCTTTACCCCTATTTCCCCAACGACCACGTGCCCGCCCTCCACTACTAGTTCCAATTGAACATCTTTGAGACATAATTATAGCAAATAAAATAAATATATTACAAAAATATAATAAAATAGTAGGAAGTAGGAACGACAAATCAAATATAACCGTATAATTGAGGTGAAGTTGAAACTTGAACATTCACTTGATAACAACTCCAATTAAAACTTGATAAAGAATCAAAATTGTATAATTTACACAAATAGCCAAAGTAGCAAAATAGCAATGTTGTAGAGAATTTTAGAGAATTAGAGAGAATTGGATGATTTGTGTGAAAAAATGATGAAATAATGGGGTATTTATAGGAAAATAATAGTTAGGGGTGGTTATGGGGAGGTTATGGGGTGAAAATGACCGTTTTTGACCGTTGGACAACGGCTATTAGCTCAATAGAGCCCTTGCCAAATGCTAGTTTTTAAACTGCCAACCTTTTCTTTTTTTTTTTCGAACCGGTCCTATCCGGTTCCGACCCTTTTTTGTACTGGTTCATCCGGTTTCAAAAGGACAAATCGTCCCGCTACCTTGACCGGCACTCAAAAATAATAAATGGTCTGGTTTTCACCGATCCGGGCCGGTTTTTGGTCCGAAATCGGTCCGATCCGGTCCGGTCCGATGTGAACTGGACCGTTAGCCACTCTTAGTCCTGGTACCATTAATTATATTTGCAAATACTGAGCTTTAATATTTGAAGGTACTGACAAAATTTTGAAAAACTTGTTTGAGGACTATTTCGAATAAAATAGTTATTTTAATTCTCAAATCTTCAAACTTCCAAATTATTATTTTGTGACCTAATTTCAAATATTTTTTTCCAACTTCAATCAAATATAATTCAAATACTTAGCTCTTTTTGTTTCTGGCCAAAGTAACTCCAGCCTTCAGACCTAAAACAGTTATTCAAGATATTTTTTAGCAGGTGTTATCTTGATGTTAGAAATTACAAAACCTGAAAACTTATTTCATTGGACATCGATCTAAGTTAACTTAAACACTAATTGTTTTAACAGTACCATATAAACAAGAAGCAGCAGGCAATTACAATTTATATTTCAACTCAGCAGACAGTTTCATAGAACATTGTAACAGAAATCAGGAGATATTATAACACATAATGTAGATAAGTCATGAAGTCAGCAGTTCATTCATCATTCACATGTTTCGAAGAAGGATACAGATGAAGCTGTTACATACCTAGAAACAGAAATCAAACAGAAGAATTTGATGAAGTAGGAATCAGAACTGAAGGAAAAGATCCAACAACGAAGGCAGCGACAGACTTTAATAGCAAAATCAATAAGTTCCGCAGCTAGAATGCTACTCCTAATCCCAAGAGCTAAAGCAGAATTTTCTAGAATTTTCACTCTCTTTTCTTTCACCTTTTTTGATAAGTTTTATCTTTCACAGCTCGTTTCTTTTTTAGGGGTCAGTGTGTCTATCTGTGTGTCCCTCTGTTTCTAAGTTTCTACTCTATGAGCATGCTTATATATTGAAGGCTGGGCTCCAGAGAGTAGGGGAAAAGGAATATTTCAGCGTAAAATCCAGGTCTGACAGAAGGAATATTTTTGTAACTAACATGCCAGTTGCCCTGTTGGCAGTTACAGATTTCTTTTTCAGCCCTCTTCTTTTAGTTTTATTCTTAAGGCCCCCTAAAGTTTAATTTTCTTTTGAACATAACCCCCAACCCATCTAAGTGTGCACTTTTGGCCTCGAGATTACTGGACCTGCCTATCGATCAAGGCAGGTCTCGATGATGGCCTCGAAAACAGAAAATGCTGGCCTCGAGGCTATCGGACCTTCCTATCGGTCAAGGCAGGTCTCGATTTGACCTCGAAAATAGAAAATGCTGGCTCAAGATTATCGGACCTGCCTATCCGTCAAGGCAGGTCTCGATGCTGGCCTCGAAAATAGAAAATGCTGGCTCAAGATTATCGGACCTGCCTATCGGTCAAGGCAGGTCTCAATGCTGGCCTCGAGACTATCAGACCTGCCTATCGGTCAAGGCAGGTCTCAATGCTGGCCTCGAGACTATCGGACCTGCCTATCGGTCAAGGCAGGTCTCGATGTTGGCCTCGAGATTATCGGACCTTCCTATCCGTCAAGGCAGGTCTCGATGCTGGCCTCGAGACTATCGAACCTGCCTAATGGTCATGGCAGGTCTCAATTTGACCTCGAAAACAGAAAATGCGAGGCAATCTCAAACATGAAAACAATGACACTCGACACTCAAAACAAAAATAGAACAAGAGAAGAAAATAAAAAGAAAGTAATCGAACTGAAGTAAGCTTTTGGTAGTTCGTCGACCAATGGGTCCGAGTACTCTCTCGAAATGAACCGAAAGTAACATTAATCGATTGTTCTCGTTGAGAACAATCGATTAATGTGAGTTCCGAGTCGAATAGGGCTCTAAAACTCGAGAATCAACAATGGCAGATTTTGGGGTTTTCAACTTCTTAGATTTAAAATCCGTGAAGTTATTGGAGTTTTTGGAGAGAATGGTTGAGGGACTAGGGACAAGGAGACGAAGGAGGACATAGGGTAGTGATTCAGGGTGGATTGGAGGTGGGCCGCCACCATGAGGCGAATCTCGATGATGACTGTGAGAGCGAAAGTGAGAGAGACAAAGAGGGGCGTCTCTAGGGTTTCCTTGGGGGGGCGAGACGGGTTTCGGACATATATATAGGAGGGTGAGAGATGAGTTCCGAACCGTCGGATCAGAGGGCGATCAATGACTGAGATTGAGCGTGACCAAATTGGTGTCGCTTTGGTCACTAACAGAGCGAACTGGGTATGGAGAATAGGCTGGAACTGGTATAAGGGCAAAACTGAGCTGGTATTTGGGCTTGAAAGGGCAGCCCAATTAAATTGTAAAGTCACCAGCCCCGTTTTCTCTTTTCTCTTTGTATTATATTTCAAAATTAACCACCTAATTAAACTCTCTAATTCTAAAACATAATTTGCAAAGTTGACTCACCTAACTATTCTTAACAATTAACTAATTCATTTAACTAACAATGCATGTAAGGTGACTAATTTATTTTTGGTATTTTTATTATTTTATAAATGCAATTAATTATGCAACTAAAATCTAAAAGAAAATGTAAAGATCAAAATATTTTTTTTGTATTTTCTTAGGATTTAAATGCTATTAAAAATGCATCAAATATAACAAAATTCCTAGAATTCTTAAAAAAATAATTTAAAACTATTTTTGAAGTTCTTCTTTTTTTAGAAGTAATTTTCTATGTGGGAAAAAAATTAGGTGCTCACAAGGGTTTTGACAAGAGACAGAGAATTTTATATAGATTCAGACGAAGAAATGGGAAAGAAAGGTAAAAGATAAAGAAGGAAGGTGAATATAAAGAAAAAGAGGAGAAAATAGAAAGAAATATAAATTTTTTAAAAAAAAGGCTAATTAGCCATTAAATATTCTCAGGTGGGCTATTTAATGGCTTTTTTCCGCCTTCACGCGCTCTTTGGCGATTTATTACACACATTATGCCACATAGTGACGAGGGATTTTTATTATGAATATGGATATAGTTCAAGGGGTTTTCGGGAACAAACTATTGTTTAGGTAGGCAACTGATAAAAATTGTATAGTTTAGGTGGATTTTAGGGTATTAACTTATCTATATATATCTATAACTATATATATATCATTATAAAAGTGGAAAACCCTTAACTTAAAAGTTAAATTACAAATTTATCCTTATGATTTATCTAAATACCCTAATTAATTAAAATACCCATCCTATTTATTTAAGTACCCTATTAATTAAAGAGCCCTACTTGCGAAGAGTTGCACTAAATAGTGCTGATTCACTTATTCTGAAAAAGAAAAAAAATAATGGCTTTGTCATATTGACGCATCATTTCACTAACACTTGTACTACGCATCCTTTCAAGTTTCAACATGAGATTTACAAAATTTGTAGCTCACTACACTGTAGAGCCGTAGCTATAAAGCAAAAGAAGTTGAAGATTAAAAGGCAGTCTGGTGCACTAAGCTCCCGCTTTGCGCGAGGTCCGGGAAAGAGCACCTTCTGTGTTTGCCTTGAATATTGTGGTTGTTTTTTTATTATGCACATGTTAGCATTATTTACCAATTTGGAATCGAAGAAGAGGAATGGAATATGTATACACATTGGTCTATGGAACCAGTGATTATATGGGCAAAGAAAATTAGAGAGAATCTGAGTGATAAATCAAGAGAGACGAGAAAACTATTTTTATCATAACTTCTCTTATTATTTATTTATGAATTTTTACTTTTGTTTTTTTTTATGAAACATGATCGATATAAATGTTAAGGTAAATGACTTATCTTGTGATGGTCTTGAAATACTTATTTATTCTGTTTAGGAATGCATTAGTTAATATCAAACTTAACTTTGTTAGAAGGTTTAAGCAATATCAAAATTAACTTCGTTTCCTTGCTAATCTCAAATTCATTAATTGGCATTCTATAGTTACATGCACAAGTTCATGTGGATCTCTAATTTCAAGTTATTATCTAATATGAAGTACTTTATTTAGAAGGACCAACTATGTTTATCTACAATATTTTAGATGTTGCTTAAGCCTTTTGATTAATTTGCTCCTTTTTCTCTGTTCAAGTACATAACCATGCAACTAAATTTCGTATTTGGATGCATCTGGATATTATCTTGATATGAAATCAAGAGTCTCAGACGAACTAAATTAAATTGAAAAGTGTATTCTAAGTAAATTTAATTTTAATATTTATTTCAGTAAGAAGTCTTTCAATAAACACATCAGGTTTATTGCCTTTTAAATTTAAATCCTATTGACTTCCAGTTTGTCCTTTTGCACTAAACATTAAAATGATGCCCGTTTTCCAACAATAATATAGGTTACTAGGTAGAGGAAAGTAAAAAAAAAAAAAAAAAAAGCATGATGAATAAATATATTATTAGAAAGGAGAAAGTGCCTACAACTACAATTGAAATGAGAGTCTAGGATTTTAAAACTTAATCATATATTGTGATTTTGTTGTATGGTGTGATAGCTTGGTGATAGTATGATGAATTTGCCAATTGGAATTGTTATTACACAAAATGTTAACGTGAACGTTATATTCACATATTATAGCTACAATTATTTGGCAAAGTGCTTGAAAGAGAATTATAACAGTGTGACCCTCCGTGTAGTTTATTTCTTTCCAAATGAACTAAATCGTTTTTGTAAACATAAATTGACAAGCACAACAGATGCATGCTCAGCTGTAAAATACTTTATTCGATATTGTTTTGAACTGTTTAACAGATTAATTGGATTACTCGGTCATATAATTTACAATATATTGGGTTTTTACTAATTAGAATTATGTCAATATACTAACGAAAATTAGGTACTATCAGTACAAGATGTTAAATAATATGTGGAAGATGAAAGTATATGTTGTATCTAACGCGTGGAAATTAAACATATATAACAAATCATGAGTCATTAAAAAAATAGGTATAACAAAATTATTTTCAATCGACAATATTGTACTCCACAATTACTAAGATTATCACATGTAAATAGTGCCACATATATAGCCAATAGACCAGTGAGGAGAGGTCATTTTATATCTAAAATGTAACACAAAATCATCTGCATATATACATATAATAATATACGTGTGCGCACATTTATATTTACATATTCATATTACATGGTCAGTCATGCACAAAAAAATATTAATAACTTTTATATTGAAGAAAAGTTATCATTAGGAACGACTTTACAAAGATGGATAAATACGTTGCATCGACTCAACCAATATAAAAGATACAAATTTTGAAGAAAAACGATTGGAGAAGCAAAATAAACTAGTTACCATTTTATTAACTAGGGTATGAAAAGGGAGGCGTATTTAGTGCAATAGCTTATAAATTGACTTTCTTTAATTATATTTTAAAAAATATTACTAGTTAATATTAAATATTTTTCTATGTGAATTTGGGATATATTTATAATTTATCATCATCATATATTCATAAGTTGCAAAACATTCTTGAATGCATTCTTTGTCATCCTCATAAGTCATCATTCGACGATTCATATTCATCATTCACAGAAATTTACGTTTTATTCTTTTAAATATTTTTACTTACGCAAAAACTTATTTTAATAATATTAATATTATTTTATAAAAGGTTAAATACATAAATAGACCCCTAAACTTGTTCCTTTTTTTTTACCTAGACACCTAAACTCACCCCGTGACCTATTGAGCACTCAATCTCTATTTAGATTGTGTCAAGATTAGAGATGTGGATTGAGCTATGTATCTTTGTATCTTTGAGATATGAAGCTTGTAGAGAGAGAAATGAGAACTGCAGAGAGTCTCCAACTTTATGAAATGAAACTCTAATCTTTGTATTGAGTGTTGTTCAACTATATACGTGTGTAAACAAAAATAAGAGATAAAACTCCACTAACTAATCTGCTAACAGCTAACAGACTATTCTAACTAACACCAACTACACTATGTCTTTATAAATTGTGCCAATTAGACACAAGAAGCTGACATGGCACAATAAAGAAAGACAAATGCATACCCAGCTTCAGGAAGAAGAAAAGAAAAATGCTTACCCAGCTTCTGGAAGAAGAATTTTCAGCTCATCGCACTATTTTAATTTTCGTTTTACTTTTAAGATTATTGAAGAATTTTTTGTTATTCTCTTTGGGGCTAGTGAGGTGAGGTCATTGGTTTATTCCAAAATATAACTCTTACTTTCATTATAATAAGCCCAGAAGCTTTTTTCTTAATTAGCTGTTAGATATTCCATAACAGATTCGGTGTTGTTCATTAAGTAAAAAATGAGATTTTGTCCAGAAATCTATTGAACTTGGCCACAACAGAGGCATGAGATCGGCGAGAATGACCTCCGATCTGATCTAACAGAGGAAGGTCTGAAAAAGGAAAAGAAGCTCGTGTGGGGAAGAAGACCAACAAAGAGAGAGAAAAAAGCTACTGTAAACTAACAGAAGAAAGCCATAAATTAATGGAGATAATTTTCTGTGGAAGAAGAAGGTGTACGTGGGGAATATGTTGTTTTTCTATTTTAATGCTCAAAAGTTACAAAGAGCCACATGTTCAATTTTCATTGGCTTGTTACCACATCACCCGAGAGTCAGCCAGGAACAGTTGTCTTGTCCAATTGGCACAATCTCAATAGAGATTGTTAGGCTGTACAAAGTAAAATAATCCCAGTATAAAAATTTAATCCGTCCAATATAATGTTTGGTTGCTCAATTCAATTTATCCATACCTAATACATGTATTACTTATACCTCATAGGAGCGCTTAGTTAATACCAAAGAAACCAAGGGATTACTATCACTGCATTAACTATACCTGTATAAGATCCTAAAATTACTGAACCGCCCCTCAAACTCTTTTCCTAAATTTCTTTATATACAGAAAGACGAATATTCAAGGGTATATTGTAAAGAAGATTTTGTACAGTTTTCAACCAAACACAAACTTAGATTATATGTTGCATAACTAATTTTTAATACAATGAACCAAACACTTGATAAATAATAATCCCTACAATACTAATCTTTGCATTACTTCTGTTCGTACCAAACGATTCCTGAGTGCTCAATAGGTCATGGGGTGAGTTTAAGTGTCCAGGTGAAAAAAAAGGGACAAGTTTAGAGGTCTGGTCTATGTATTCAGCCTTTATAAAAATTATATATATTACATGGCTCTCGAAAAACTAGTTTTTAAAAAAAAAAAAAGAAGAGAAAACTACAAGCTTGTTCACGTTTGGCTGTTGCCTGCCAGCTCCCAAGAATTTCATTAACAACATTAGTGGCAAAACAATTTCGCCCAACTTCCAAATTTTTTTTTTATCATAGCTTCATTTGCTGGTAAGAACCAAATGCAACCTATCAAATGTCTATTATAAGAGCTCCCTTACCTCACGTCTTTTTAATATATCCATGATAATGAAAAAAATGAATTGAGAAAAAAGAAAAGGAAAAACGGAATAGGAAAGAAACACGAGTGGGGAAAATGGACGAACCAATAATGCTACACTTTTGTAGCCAATTGTAGGATATAGCCAATTGGCCCACTCTAACCATTCCTTCACCACTTTTTCTCATTTAAAAACATCTCTATCTAAATTGCTGTCGCCCTTCTCAGTTCCCACTATGATTTCTTGCCAAACTTAAATAAATCTCAGATCTCAAATTGGCACCCAATTTCCCACCCTACACTTTAAACAAACTTTTATATGTGCAGTGTGTCAGTACTCAGTAGTGGTGGTCTCTTTTATTATGCTGTTCTGAATATCCTAAACTTCTTGTCGTGCAACCTCCTTCTTCATTTTCACAAAGCCAAATAATTGAGAAATTAGAGCAAAAAAGAATGAGTCTTTCTACAGCAATTACAACATGGGGCAATACCCATTTTGCCCTTGGAAATAACGGCAGATCCAGATTTTCCTCTCATGGATTCTTGCCTCCTAATCTGAAGATCAATTTCTATACCAACAACCCTTCTCCTCTTTCTATCTCAGCTCTTCTTACAACAAAACAACAAACTGATGAAAGCAAGAACAAGAAAAAACAAGCAATGGAGTTCAATGAATACGTTCTTGAAAAAGCTAATTCTGTCAACAAGGCTTTGGAATCGTCAGTCTTGATTAAGGAACCAGTCAAGATTCATGAATCTATGAGATATTCTCTTCTTGCCGGTGGGAAAAGAATCCGACCCATGTTGTGTATAGCCTCTTGTGAACTTGTTGGTGGAGATGAGTCCACAGCTATGCCTGCAGCTTGTGCTGTTGAGATGATTCACACTATGTCTTTGATTCATGACGATCTTCCTTGTATGGATAATGATGATCTTAGAAGAGGGAAACCTACAAATCACAAGATTTATGGCGAGGACGTTGCCGTTTTAGCAGGGGATGCACTTCTTGCATTAGCTTTTGAGCACATTGCTACTCAAACAAAAGGGGTTCCTTCACCTAGGATTGTGAGGGTAATTGGTGAGTTAGCTAAGTGTATTGGTGCTGAGGGGCTTGTAGCTGGGCAAGTTGTAGATATAATTTCTGAGGGGATTTCTGATGTTGATTTGAAGCATTTAGAGTTCATTCATTTGCACAAGACTGCAGCTTTATTAGAAGGGTCAGTGGTGTTAGGGGCTATATTAGGAGGGGCAGATGATGAAGATGTGGAGAAGTTAAGGAAGTTTGCTAGGTGTATTGGGTTGTTATTTCAAGTTGTGGATGATATTCTTGATGTTACAAAGTCTTCTCAACAATTGGGGAAGACAGCAGGGAAAGACTTAGTTGCTGATAAAGTAACTTATCCCAAACTGATTGGTATTGACAAGTCTAGGGAGTTTGCTGAGGAGTTAAACATAGAAGCTCAAGCTCAGCTTGCTGGATTTGATCAAGAGAAAGCAGCTCCATTGATTGCTTTAGCAAATTATATTGCTTATAGAGAGAATTAACTGTAGCAACAGGATTGGAATTTATGGTCAACCAATTTGTACATTTGAAGATGTAGAAGTTAACTAGAAGGTGAGGACATGAGTGATCTGTAAAGTTTCAAACTTCTAATATCTTGAATGAAATAATGGCCCAATACACATTTATATTCTCCCCCACCTTAACAGTGGATGTGGAGGAAATAAATCCTTATTCACATTAATACCTGTGGATGTATTTGTCCATTGGTTGTTAACTCTCTTTCTTGCTTTGATTGTTAGTTTATAAGGTCTTATCAAGCAACTTTTACTATTATTATTTCTTGCATCTCCCTTCATTTGGCTGTTGCAGCCCTTCTATGACCTGAGCTATGGTACCATTCCCTTGTTGGAGTCATGGTCAGGATTTTATGGCCATGTTTTAAATCCAAAGATGACCTGTAATTGGTCCTACCATGTCTCCATTGTCTTCTTGTCAGTCAAGATTCTTCATTCAAAATTTCAAATATTCTTACATTTTCTGTCATTAATATAATAGTATAGTTTTGTTTGGTGCCTTGTCAATTTCACATGCTTTATTCAAACTTAAACTTCTATAGATTATTGAATGTGCCAAATAAGCTTGACTTACTTTCCAACTGGATTTGCCTGCTGAATATTGATAGTTTTCTTTTGTGGCTCACAGCCTCACACTTTGGAAAACAACTACTCTTGAAGTCCTGAGATTGAGACAATCAGGTAGATGAAATCTTCCTCTCATCCTATAAAGGTACGGAAAATTTACCAAAGAAATCATTATAACAAGGTCCCATAAATTTTTGGTATGTATATTAGAAACTCACCCAAATAATAATTAAAAATTAGGTTACCTTCCTGCTTTGGCTTGAATGCTTGTTCCTCAGTAAGTCCATCATATTATAGTAAGTTAAATAGTAATTCACCAGATTAGTGAAGAAGTTTATCTGACTTCTCAAGTTTAGAATCATGTCTATGCTAAAAGGAGTAATCCACAATCTTGCAAATCTAAGTAAAAGAGCTACTCCAAATAGATCTAGATCTGCAGGAACAAAGTTGCTTCTTTCTTCAGAGGAAAGAGCAGAAGCTCTATTCCTCCCAAAAGTAAGAGCCTTTTGTAATAGCACGGATATTGCCAAGAATGAAGCTGAAGTTATCAAACATGAAAACACATTCAGAGAAGCTGGAAAGACAAGAACTGTCTTTGATTTCAAAATTTACATGCATCAAAAGATCAAATCTGTCAATCGAGCCTTAGATGCTGCTGTTCCAATCAGAGAACCCATCAAGTTCCATGAAGCAATGAGATATTCGCTCCTTTCCGAAGGCAAGAGGGTTTGCCCTGTACTCTGCATAGCCGCCTGTGAGGTTGTTGGTGGTCAAGAATCAACGGCGATGCCTGCTGCTTGCGGAATGGAGATGATACACGCCATGTGTATGATGCACGACGATCTTCCCTGCATGGACAACGATAATCTCCGTCGAGGTAAGCTCTCAAATCACAAGGTATTCGGCGAAAATGTCACTGTTCTAGCTGGTTATTCCCTTGTTGCCTTAGCATTTGAGCATATGGCAACAGCCACTAAAGGGGTGCACCCGAAAACAATGGTTCGCGCTATCGGAGAACTAGCAAGGTTGATAGGGCCAGAGGGGGCAGCGGCTGGCCAGGTACTTGACTTGCTGTCAGGAGGTAAATCTGATACTGGATTAGAAGAGCTCGAGTATATTCATCGTCACAAGACAGCAGACTTTGCAGAGGCCGCTGCCATTGTAGGAGCAATGGTTGGTGGTGCAACCGATGAGGAAATCAATAGACTCAGAAAGTTCTCTCAGTGTATTGGGCTGCTGTTTCAGGTTGTGGATGACATTCTTGATGTGACTAAATCCTCTGAGCAATTAGGAAAGACAGCAGGGAAGGATTTGTTGGCGAACAAGTTGACGTACCCAAAGATGATTGGCATTGAAAAGTCCAAAGAATATGCTCAAAACCATTGCAAGGAAGCTAAGGAGCAGCTTGTTGGTTTTGATCCAGAAAAGGCAGCTCCATTACTTGCTATGGCAGATTTCGTTCTTCATCGGCAAAAATGATCTCTTTAGGATGATTATGCCTGTATTATTTAACTTTAGTTGTGAGCATATTTTTTTATCTAAGGAAGTAGGGAGTGGAGCTCTTTCAGTTCCTTGAGTTATATCAGGAAATATGGGTGCTGCTTAATTTCTCCATCTGAAACTGACCCTTCTAATGTCCAAAGGGACAATGTACTCAATCTTGACTTCATGTGTCAAACTTCACCTGTTTGCTGAAATCTGCTTTGCTTTTTCATTGGCGTGGCAAAATGACTGGTAACTAGCAATGTTGTAATACAGCAGGTTTTGGCAAGCACTTAACAGCCGGCAAAGAGCTTGAGTGGTAAAATCAAAAGAGGGATAAAAACTAAGATAAGAGTGAAAAACAGAAATTTTGCATGGACTTAGGCCTCTTCTGTTTTATTTAAGTTTAAGATGTCTGAATCTGAACACACATCTGAATATCAAGATGTGTATTAAGACTAAAACATTTAAATTTGAATACACATCTGAATATTAAGATCTGAATACTAAACGATTAAGACTGTTTGATTTTTAATATCTAAATGTATAAAATTTATCTTTATTTGAAAAATAATAAACATAAAATTCAAATGAAATACTAATTAATCTAATATTTTATAAATAAAATATATAATTTTTAAAAATATAGTAGTTGCTGGTGGTGATGGGTAACGGTGGTGCTTGTGAATGCCGACTAGAGGCGGTGGTTGGTGGTAGGTTTGGTTGATGGTGGTAGTTCAGGATAGTAGCTAGTGGTGATTAGTAGTGGTGGCGATTATGATTGAGAATGGTGGTGGTGAGTGGTGATAGTTAATAATGGCGGGTGGTGGTGGTAGTTGTGATTGAGGAAGGTGGTGGTGGGTGGTGGTAGTTTATAATGATGGGTAGTGCCGGTTATGGTTGTTGATGGTGATGGGGTAGTTAGTTGAGGTGGATGAGTGTTTGTGGTTGAGAATAATGATGGTGGGAGTGGTGCGGATGGCAGATGGTGGTAGTCGATTATGGTGGCGGATATGATTGAGGATGATGGTGGTGATGGTGGTTGAGTATGGTGGTGGTGGTGGCGGCGGCATGGTGGTAGTTTATAAAGGTAGGCGGTGGCGACTATTAATAATGAATATGAATGATAGCATCTTAATGAAATTAAGTCTCTGTTATGAATCTTAACCATACAGACCTATTCAGACCCATTAGTTGTGAAGTAAAAAAAACAAACACACTTAATAATTAAGATCTAAATAATTAAGATTCAAATTTTAAAAACAAAGCACTTAATGTCTGAGATCTGGATGATTAAGATTCAGACCTTCATTAAGTGCAAACAAATGAGGCTTTAATCTCATTAACTTTTGCAGGTCTACACTTACCAAACTATATAAGCTAGTCATATAGCTTGCTTAGCACAAATTTTAGCTTGCTTGCTAGGTAAACTTTAAATTACTCAACAGCATAAGTAGGGATGTCAATGGGGCCGGGACGGGACAGGGCAGGGGAAGATTTAAATGGGACGGGGCGGGGCCGGGCAGGGCTGGGTTAATTTTTCTAAAAAATTAGTGGATCAGGGCAGCTTTTATTTTGGAATATGTGGAAGTTGCACTATTAATCTATTTGGTTAATGCTTCAATATCACGTCTCTCCCTACTTTCTATTGTCATTCTTGTTTGTGTTTTGTAAATTTGCTTTAAATATATTAACTATAACGGTATGTTCAAGTTGAGGGTCAAATAAAAATTTGAAAAAGTTAAAAAAATTAATTAATTTAGGATATTGCAAAGGAAAACATAAAGAAAAATGAAGAAAAAACAGCCCAGGAATCTAAACAAGCTCAATAATTTCAGATAAACCCAGCCTTACGTCATAGCTACAGGTTGGAGGGAAGAAAGAGCGTACAATGTGGCTAAACGGCCTCAAATTCAAATAGAGACCCTTCTCCCACCAACATGTATTGCCATCCCCAAGCGTAAGCGAGCATAGGAGAACGAATGGAGCATCTCCTATAGGCTCATACTTGTTTCACCTAAATTAGAACTTAATTTGAGGCTCTTTCCAAAAGGGGGGAAAGCAAATAGGAAACATCTCCTCTGAATAAAATTGATGGAGGATGAAAATCCACATATCACACAGTCAATGATTTTTGAAATAGAAAACCCAGTCCCAAGAAAGGTTCAGAGAGGAAGCGACTTGGGGCTGCTTATATTTATGGATGTTACTATGTTAGGTTTGGTGAATATCCTTTTACGTTTATGCTACTATTTTTATTGGGGGAAAAAAAAGGAGGAAGAAAAATGGAAGCTGTACGTCTGACAGGAGAAAGGGGAATCGCTGGAAAAGACATACAGCTTACAAAAAAGAAAATACGCCGTTGCCGGGGATCGAACCCGGGTCACCCGCGTGACAGGCGGGAATACTTACCACTATACTACAACGACTGCTTGTTGACCCTCTCTATATAGATCCTTGTTTTAAAATTTCAATGCGTAGTTACAAATTTTAAAGGAGCATAAGTTTGGTTTAATCATACCATTACATGACTGTTCGATTTACTATTATATCTTTTTATAGAAGTTAATGTAAAATAGTTATACATTTGTGTATGTTAAGATGAGCTAGAAAGTTTTTATTATGTCCGAGTGGAGAAGATACTGAGAAATAAGCGACATTTGCACAGAATTAAAAGACAATACGGGTATCCTTATTTCCGATTACACACTGTACAAAAACCAGGGATTCCTGGCCAGTCTTGTCCACCACAATTCTGACTTTGTCTACTATGCCAGTTCCTCTTTCACCTTTACTCTCACTGTTTTACCCCGCTGTCGTTTCTGTCCTACTGATTTCCAGTCTCCCCAATTAGGCTTCTATTGCCTACCCAAAACAGTTCTACTTAATTCTCACTCTCATTTTCATACCCTAAATATAACACTATAGTGACTACTGACTAATACTGTAATGTAGCACTATAAAACTGCAGTGAGTAACCAAAGCAGCGCCTACTTACTAGCCAAACGCCAAACTCTTTCTTCAAGATAAGGCATTATTTCTTCATCTTTTTCCTTAGTAAATACAACCATAATGAGAAGTTAAAGCAAATATAGTGGTTATGGCTTGGAAATGAAGGAGCGTCAAAGGTGGCGGCCAGATTAGGAGCTTACGTGAAGCAATATGGACCTAAAGAATGGAACCTCATTTCTAAACGCATGGGTAGAACTCTTGACAGGGACCCAAAACCATGCCTTGAACTTTGGAAAAACTACTTGAAACCAGGGATAAAGAAAGGGTCTTTAACCCCTGAAGAACAAAATCTTGTCATTTGTCTTCAGGCAAAGTACGGTAATAAGTGGAAGAAAATTGCAGCTGAAGTCCCTGGTCGTACTGCTAAAGATTAGGCAAGTGGTGGGAAGTTTTCAAAGAGAAACAGCTTAAGCAGCTTCAGAAATCATAGAAACTTCAAGATTTCGCTGACCCACCGTCCGTTTCCGCCGTCTTCGGTGGTGGGTCGCCGGAGGGTGCCAGCTAATTAATAAAATCATGCCAAATCTTTGACATTTTTTTTACTGGTTCTTTTATACTAGATGCGGTCGGCCTGTGCTAGCATAGGCCCAATAATACTTAGCAACAATTTTCCATAAGTAATCACATAGTTCAGTAACACATGATCTTAAAACAATGAAATATGAATATGCATTATTCCAATTTTTATATAGAATCTGATAGTCAAATATTTGAACTGAAAAATTAGTAAGGTGATCATATTAATACTTTCTTAGTCTCATTTTGCATGATTGAGATACTAAAGATTATAACACAATTTCTTCATCATAGTTTATTGTTGAACTTATTTGAAAAATAATCAGTGTAGTTAATTAAATCTGCAAGTATTTTTAAATTAGTCCCTATTGAATCAAAGTTGCGCTGGTTTTATTTAATAAATATAGAGTTGAGAGTGATATAGTATTGCATAGTGAATGCTAATTTCCTTGATCAATAATACCAAAAGCTGGCCAAAATGATGCATTTCTTAAATAAATCCAGTGTTAATTTCAAGTAAATCAAAGATAGTGTTAATTCATCGTACTAATTAAAAGGCCAATGCAGAAGTTAAAAGATTCATATGTGTGCAACACTAAATAGAGAGATTGCATGTTCTGATATATTATAGGTTTCTTTTCTTTTGAGTTTAACTTGTTAGATAGTGATTTTTTTATAGGTAAAATTGTCGGTTCTTTCCTTTTGTGTTTATGGTTAGTTTGCCATTTTATTTGATGTTTGGTTTGTTGAGGTGGGGCAGGGTTGTATTTGGTTTTCTCATTAGTTAGCTTTTGATTTTCTTAAAATTTAGGTTTTTGGATTCTTCTTTTTGGTGTTCTTAATGATTGGGTTGTGATTTTTGATGGATTTTGAATTTTATGTTATTTTTTGTTTTTTCTTGGGCTTTTTTATTCTTCCAGTAGTTAGCTTTTGATGTACCTGAAATTTGGATTCTTGAGTTACTATCTGAGACCAAGTCGCTTTGATATTTTGTTTCCCATTCTACCTTTCTTTTAGATGGTATACAAAATTAAAATATTTATTAAAATTCTAATAACCTTTATACGTATAATTACCTTTAAACTTAAATATTATCATATTTATATTTCATTCTTGAAAATTGAAAAAGAATAATCTGGATTGCCATCGTTCACGTCAAATACTTTTTTATATAGATATATTCATATTTTACAAGTTAAAACATTATTGCATAGTTAAGTGAATGCAATGGAGATGGTGGCAAACCGTTATTTTATGATATTTCAATTCAAATAATAATTATTCAACTTCTTGTTTTCAAAAAGAATTTATGTCCAAATACAACTTTAATTTTTAATTATATAATTTTGTTTTTAAATTCAAATAATTCTTTTTTTCAACTTTATCAAATATTGTCCAAATACCAACAATAATAATTTTTTATGTTATATAATTAAAAATAAAGTTAGCACACAAATAGCCATAAAATTAATATGGAATATCAATGTAGTAGTATGGCAAAACAACGGCTACATAAATAATCAGAGTGCTAATATAAAACTATAATCAACTTTCAGCCACGTGTGCTTAATGGGCCCCATATTTTCAAAGAGTTGTACACCACGTGGCTATGAAATTTCGTATCCCTGCGAGAGTTCGAAAACTAAATGTGGTCTTTTTGGAATTAAGAAAGACAAATAGATTAAAAGAAACCTGGGTATCAATTTATATATAGCGCGTTAGTAGACCGCACTATATTTGAAATTAAAATGGATGGAAGATATAGCGCGCATACATAATACGCTATAGTATAGCGCATTATATATGCGCGCTTTTCCTATAAAAGAAATCGTGTCATCTCCTTCCCCCACGAGACGCGAACCAACAACCTCCCGTTTTTAATTCCCAGATGTCCCTTCC
>MCJB01049867.1:22565-33548 GCA_002018475.1 Nicotiana obtusifolia
TATTATTAACGCAAAAAAACTCCAATTGGAGCCCACCCGTCCCACAAAAAGTATAGATTCTCGGTATTGTAGCAAGCTAATATCGAATCTAAGGCGTTATCGCGTAGTGGATTGCTCGTTTCGGTTACCAAATCATCAAATCTTCACCTTTCAAAAAATTTAAAATTGAGGTATTCCGACTTACTTTTTGTTAAAACTCATATATAAAAATACCTATTTGTTATTTTTTACTGTGATATATGTTCTTTCGTGATTGTTTTGCGATTTAATTAACTTGTTATTTTTTATCCGGATTAGATTATTATTGTGCTAAAAAAATTAGTAAAGTAGAGAAATTATTATTTTATGAATAATTAATGTTATTAGTTGTTATAAAAAAAGATTTACTAGTTAGTTTTTACAGTGGTATATGTATTTTCGTGATTGTTTTGTCATTAAATTAATCTGTTATTTTTTATCCGGATTAAATTATTTATGTGCTAAAAGATTAGTAAAATAGATAAATTATTATTTTATGAATAATCAATGTTATTTAGTTCCTTTTAGTGTTATGATGTGCCCGTAATTTTAGTGTAGTGCCCGTAATTGTAATGTAGTGCCTTTAGCGTAGTATCTTTGTAGTTATTGAAATTAATCATTTAATTATCTGTTAACCCCAAAAATATCTGGAAAAAAAATGATAGTTCAAACACAAACTCTCTCGAATTCTAATCAACAAAGGTAAGAAAATGACATAAAAAGCAGTCAAACTAATTATTTGTATATGAATACTTATTAATTAAATCATGTATTCGTATAAAAATTAATTATTTAATTTTATTATACCCAAAATAGGGGAATAAGAAAGAAACACATAAAATAATAAACTAACATATAAAATAAGAAACAAACATATAAAATAATAAACTAACATATAAAATAATAAACTAACAGATAAAATAGTAAACAAACATATAAAAGAATAAACTAACATATAAAATAATAAACTAACATATAATATAATAAATTAACATATAAAATTATAATATAGAAAATCTATCAACCTAAGTAGCAATATAGTAAAAATATCGATTAAATATTAATATAAATGATATTGCAATATATTTAAATATGTTAAGCAGTTAAAAAGAAAGATACTTTAACTAATATTGTTCAATTTGCAGACATCGTCATGCAGGTTCTCCCTGTGCATCCCGGATCTGCATCTCTAGAGCTACTGTTGCTACAAGCCAATCATAGGTCTTCATACATATAGGATGGGCAATGTTGTCCCAGACATTCCGCCCCAGACTTATAGACGATATGTAGGAGTTCATTAGGGACCACCTACTCCATCCCCGTATAGTTAGACGCCTTCAGGATACGAGTTTCTACAGGATCATAGAGATCGGCCGGTTGTAGTTCGACTGAGCGTTGATCAAGTGATAGAGCGGTGGCGACCGGAGACGCACACGGTTCATCTACCCATCGGCGAGGCTACCATCACGCTTGAGGGCATGGAGGTTCTTTTTGGGCTGCCAGTTGATGGATTACCTGTAGCTTACCCACATGCTCTCAGAGACAATATGGGATTGCATTACCTGCATATGTTGCAGAGGCTCACCGGATTCCAGCCAGCGGAGGAGACTGCATTGAGTGGGGCCAGTCGTTTGCAGCTGACGCCCGTCCGGCAGCATCTGGAGGCGATGGATGCGGAGATTATAGATGATTCACCGCCGGAGGTTATCGACCGGCACACGCGGTTGTTGCTACTGCTGATGTTTGATGGTGTACTGTTCCCGAACACTTCGGAAAACCTAGTCAGCTTGAGATTTCTACATCATCTTGAGCGGCTAGATGATTTACCTGGTTAAAGTTGGGGTACAACTGTTCTAGGTTACTTGTATAGGCAGATGTGTCGAGCGTGCATAGGCACCCAGAGAGATGTTGCCGGATTTTTACCGCTGCTACAGGTGAAAACATAGTCAATTCTTTTCATGATTATAACATACATAGTGAAAAAATACCTTAAATTTTACGTCCACAATCTATATTAGTTTGGGCCTGGGAGCGATTCCTGCAGTTCCAGCCAGCTCTACCACCCATCGCTCCGGATGCACCACCTCCACTGTTTCTCCCTTTAGCTTGGAGGTAGGTTGATAGGCGAGGCTACAGACGCGAGGTCGAGGCTCGACATCATCCCCCTTATTACACGGATTTGTTGGATTTGCTTGAAGGCGCGCAGGTATATGTATTCTTAAATTTACTTGGCCTGGCTTTATATGTGTTGCGTTTACTCACGATTCCTGTGTTTAATTAATCGTTCCTATGGAGGCCATACAATGACACGCTCATAGTTGGTTTGCCCGATTATTGCTCCCGCGGCCTAATAAGTAGGAATTTTGACTACTTATTAGCGCATTTTAGCTTTGTTTTAGTCCAAAAGCGTTTAATTGTGAAAACTGAAGAAATGTGCTAAATTGCAGGAATATTGGAAGATGGACTCTCGAGATGGAATCCAACTCAAAAAAAAGGAGTAATCTAAACTCAAGGCCATAAAAGACACAGAAGCTCACAAGTGCGGACCGTAGAATATCATCTGCGACTGCAGATGATGAAGGAAAGGCCAGCAGACCTTTGTGCAAAGTGCGGTCCGCACATGAATTGTGCGGCCGCAAACGATGGCTAGGAACAAAGTTCAGAGAATGTGCATTTCAAGTCCCTCAGAAGTACGTATCGCACAGGAATTGTGCAGCCACAGGTGTTAAAGTGCGGACCGTAGAAGACCCAGTTGCGGCCGCAGATGTAAAAGCACGGACCATAGAAAGGACGCCTTGCAGACGCAGATCATAATTATGCGGCCACAGACCTACAGTTCCTGACAAGTTGAAGAAATCTGTGGACCGCACATGGAATATTGCGGCTGCAGGATCTCTCGAAGGGCATTTTTGTCCGAAATTGCCAACCCTGTATAAACAGACGAGTTTCACAATTTTAGGTCACTTTTGACATTGCTACAGTAGCCGTTTCTCTTTACTTTTTTTAGTAGTTTTTCATATTTTAGGATATTTTAACATAAATTTTATCATTTTAATTTTACAATATGAGTTTAATTAGTATTTCTTCTTCATTTTCTTCAATGTCAAGCATGAGTAGCTAGATTTTTACTAGGATTGTGACCTAACCCTAGTGTGTAAATCTTATGGGTGTTTAATTTTATGCTTGTTTATGGTTAGGTGTTTATCATTTAGCCTTGTTCATACTTTAATTTGTGGAATTAATGGTTGCAAACATTAGTTCATGCCTATTTGACTTGGTCTCTACTTGATAAAGAGACACTTAGGCTGGGAAAATTTGGCTAACAAGAAATTGGGTCAATCGAGAGATTATAATCCCAATTAAAGGGTTCAACCTAGAGATAGTAATAACCCGACTTGAGCTTTTATCAATCATTTTGTGCAATACCCATTTGGACTTGAGAAAGCCAAATTGGGCAAAATCACTCTCTGACCGAGAGGTATTGAGTGGGTAATTGAGTGTTGATAGCTATAATACACCACGATAAGTAAAACAAGCATTAGAGTTTATATCCCATTAGGCAAACACTTAGGTGATGATCATAGCCCTAGGCTTTTTACGAAACCTGAAAAACAACAAAAACAATTCTTATAGTTTTATTTCTCAACTTTTCAATCTTAGATTTAAATTAGACATAGAAACAACCCAAATTTGTGGAAGTGTAAATTGAAATAGTCAAACTCAGATACTACAATATATAGCTCCTTGTTAGGTACTATTATTGCAATCGGCCGTTTCATAACCTTGAATTGAGGTGCGAAATTGGATGAGACCATGACCGAGCTATGTGGAGCTCTTCCGTCCCACTGATATGTCTCGATATTATCGAGCATCATGCCACCGAGCGAGTCTTTCGCCAGTTTAGTCGACTGCAGCTTGTACCTATTCCGCCTGCTTGGCGTAGGACACATTACCAGCGGGATGATCGTTCCAGGGTTGATCAGACATACTTGGACTGGCTAGAGGCCCAGATTGAAATTTTGGACCAGAGGTATGACCTGAGGGTACGGATGGCAAGCATAAGTATATGGGCTGGTATCGCAACGTTACCTAACTTCTCGTCGGGAATCCCGTTTAGCGCGCTGGTGGTCGGCACATTCCATACGTCGAGAGGCATGTGGCACTGGTATGTTATTTGTTATACATATAACGTTAAATAATCCTTCCGTAATTAATATTTGACATGTTATGCAGGCTATTGGCTTACATCAGTTCTACTAGTTAGGATTGCAGATGCTGCAGTATAGAGGCGAGGGAGCGACAGCTTTGCGCGAGTATGGCCGGCAGGTTACAGATCTAGCTACCCAGACATTGAGGCGTGCCTGAGATGATGAGCGATTAGGATACGAGGCTGCTTATATACCGCCAGAGGAGTACCATCATGGGCCACTAGTGGAGCCTGAACGTGGTAGACGTGACCAGAGAGGAAGGGGTGTCCTGCGAGGTCGTGGTGGTCGGCGAGGACGGAGTCCCAGCAAGGGGGCGTTGAGGGACCCGTGGAGGATATTAGAGAAGATCAGCCGCTGAGACACACGATGCTCCTCATGATATGTCGTCATTCAGCCTTCAACTGTCGCCAGGGACTTCACAGTTGACCCCGTCAGCTCCATTATTGATCGTGGGCACATCCATAACGCGACAGGAATGGGATCAGTATTTTCCTAATCTCCCAGAGCCATCGACGGTTGCTGATGATCGTCCGACACGAGACGTGCATAGTGGGCGACAACTGCGTTATGGCTCATCATCGAGGGATGCTGAGGATCTAGCTACTCAAGCACAGGTTTGTTTGTATTACTATTATTTCTATTTATTTTTATCTCATTGATTAGTCAGTAATATCTAAGCCTTTTGATTTTTTTAAGACATCTGCATCGCCCGTCACGGAGGCTGCATTGTGCGATACTTAGATGCTGGAGATGGATGATCTAATTTAGGAGCCCGCTGAGACCATGGTATGAGTATAAAAAAAAAATTTCCTAACACGTACATGTGTAATTAATATTTCATATAGTAAAATATCTTATCATTCTGTAGGTTACTGCCGGCCCGATTGCCGCTTCTACCGAGTCTGCCAGCCTTTCCGACGATCATGTTGCAGAGCATCTTCCGATAAAGAAGAGAAGTGATGAGGATGATCTTGATAGCGTTGCCGGGCGGGATGGGATGCACCCCAGGCCAGCCAATGCTTTAAAGCATATAGGTTGTGGGACACATTGCCAAGTATTATTATTTGTATATATGACATTAAATATATAATAGCAATTTTATTTATGTTTTGCGCATGTGTTTTTATTTCTCGAGATATTTAGTAGTTTAGCAGTACAACACAAAAAAATGACAGATTAACATAAAATTTAAATTCGTTATCAATTAAAGATAATACATGACACGTACAACATAAAAATAAAATACTACACTCAATGCATCAATGTGTTTGTTTAGTCACTATCGCCCATTATTCTGTGCTTCAACCACTTAAATTTCTCCTCCAACCTATTTTTGTCTTCTTCTGTCTCTTTTAGTTTCTCCTGCAATGCCGCAAGTTGTTCTTGTAGCTTCACGATCTGGAGTTCGTATTCATCGGTCAGATTTCAAATGTTTAGCAAACATGATTTGTCGTAATCCTGATTAATGGGTTCATCATACCATTCATCAAAACCACATTTCTTTTCGTCCAACCAATGAGAGAATAACACAAGACTATTAACTAACATGTTATATAAAAAGTATTAACAATATTTCTTCCAAGAATAATAACTTACAACTTGTTTACACATACAACGTCTGCGCCCCAAATTGCAATTTGACCGACATGGCTTCAAAATCGCACGTTTGCCACAGTAACACCTTGGTATCTAATTGCGTCCAAACATGTCGTAATGCTCGAAAATGGAAAATTGTTGGAAAGTTTTTGTTTTCGTTTCTTTACGACGCAAATAATAACTAAAATGCGCGAGGTTCTATAAGCAGCTAAGTGATTTTAGGTTACATAACGTATATTGGTGCGGCGCTATGTTTCGCGTGATAATGATTCTTTCGGGTACAAGTGGGTCTAGCTTTTTCAGTACGACAGCTTTTCAGGTCAGCAGCTTTTTCATGCCGACAACTTTTTTAGGTCGACATGACAATACGCATAGCGCATATTGGTGAAGCGCTATGTTTCGCGTGATAATGATTCTTTCGGGTACAAGTGAGTTCAGCTTTTCAAGTCAGCAGCTTTTTCAGGTCGAGATGACAAGACACATAGCGCATATTGGTGAGGCGCTATGTTTCGCGTGATAATGATTCTTTCAAGTACAAGTGGGTTCAACTTTTTCGGTACGCAGCTTTTCAGGTCAGCAGTTTTTTCAGGTCGACATGACAATACACATAGCGCATATGGGTGAGGCGCTATGTTTCACGTTTATACAGGTCGACATACAACATTTAATAAGTGGTTTAAGAACCAGAACAACATCCAATTCAGAAATTCCACTAACATTTAATAAGTGATTTACGAAGAGGCAAAAAGGTGAAGGTAGTTCAAAAGATCCAATGGAACACGTCATAACACAATCGATCCCTACCTTGAAAAACATATGCTAAGTTGCTATACTGATTTTAGTGATGACAAGTGGTATGGTATTCTGCATCCCTTGGAAAATAAACCTATCAATATACACACAGATCTAAAAGTTGCAGGGCACATTATTGAGGGCGAAGCGCATTCTACAAAGCCTGAAGGTATGCGAATTTGGGGCGAAAAACTATAATGGGTTCCCCTTTACTCAAAATGGTGTAATTATGAAGTACTATGTACTGGCATGGGCTTGTTGTACCACAAGCACGGTCTGCAACCTTCCAAACAAACACACACAAAGATGAACCAGAAGTGATTCAGCATTTGATGAAAGAGATTCGAGAGATGGAAGGCACTTGATGTTCATCATGTTATCGATGATCTTAACTACCTGAAAAGAACGGAGGATCAGTACTGGAATTTATTAGAAAATAAAAAATTGCATAGAGACAATGAGTATCCTGTTTTTCCAACAGTTGTCGAGTGGGAGAGACTACCTAAGTTTCTACCACAGACGTTGGACGTAGGAGTCTCATATTGTTGTAGAAATCAAGAAAGTGGTCTTATTGATGATAGCAAAGAAATACGAGAAATAAGTGTCAACTGAGGCCTAGATTACGATGCCCTTGGTCCCGAAGGGTGCGTACAAGATGTTGACGAAGAAGATGAAGACGGGGACAACAAAATAGTGCTAGACAACAACGATAATTACGAATGAAATTTTTTTTTAATTCCTTGGGCTGTATGTTAAACTGTTATATTGAAACTTTAATTCTAAATAACAATTAGATTTAACCCCATTGGAAGCATAATTTTATTTCATACATTTTGCAACCTGAACATTTATATATATTTAGTACAACAAAATTACTCCAATAAAACTCTACGTTTATCCTTGATAATTGGGTACATTGGATGAACTGCCACCTGGTGCTAAATTGCCACTGCTTTCCAAACCAGCTGAAGGACATTTATGGTGGTCGTGTCCTATTTAGGAACATATGCCACATTTACGTGCATAAACGGTTGACGAACGCAAATACAACACAAAATTATTGCTTGCTAGTCAAAAATAGTATAGTTTAATTATCGTCTCCACATGGATTGGGTTTAAACAGTGTTCGAATAATCTTCTGTTGATTACTATCCAGGAAATTAACACTTGATTTGATGACTATTACTACGATTAACCACTAAAAATTAAGCAAGTAACAATTGATCACAAAAGACAGCAGATGAACAACAAAGAAATATCACTGAGAGAAATAAGGATATTTGAATAGATAGGTGCAAGAT
The DNA here is from genome assembly GCA_002018475.1 of Nicotiana obtusifolia. NCBI lineage: Eukaryota > Viridiplantae > Streptophyta > Magnoliopsida > Solanales > Solanaceae > Nicotiana > Nicotiana obtusifolia. The sequence goes on from MCJB01049867.1 coordinate 30,481, forward strand.
AATTGACTCGGGATCCAATTCTTGAGTTAATTCACTCTATAATACTGTTGATTCTCACGAATTCAACAGATAATCACATTACACTTGAAGATAATGTTTCTCTTTCGACTAAACATTAATTTCAGTAATTAATCCAATTGAAGCACGGTGAACAATTGCAACAATAAAATAATGGTTATGATCTAAAGGGTAACTTCCCACGAATATTACTCTATTTTCTAGTTTGATTAACAATTCAAGAGGCTCTTTCGATTACCTATTTGAATCACGAATTTAAACTAGAGCATAAGATGTAAAGCAACTCAATATAAGGCTCCTCTTTCGATTAAGCAAAATAAGAAATAACTCCACACTACGATTATTAAAACTCCATCAATTAATTCTAACAATTATCAAGAATCAAATCCCTATCAAGCTATCAAAACACATTATATGTCAACACCCTAATGAAAATTACTCCATAACAATGGCTTAATAAGTTTAAAAACAAAGAAAACATCAAAGCTACTGATTTTAATACAAACTCCCGTATTGCACCGATTGCAGATTGTATTATCGATGTATTCTTGAGTCATCTTGGCTTTGCTGGTTCTCCAATCTTTCGCAGGTCAAACGACCCTTCAAAATTGTATTTTTGGTGTATTTATACCGTGTAGAAACAAGCCCGGATGAAACTACCATTTCCTAGCTGAACTTGGAGATCACTCTGACAAGTTTGCACAGCCGCACCGCGCCCCGCGCCGCACCATGTGGCCCGCTAGTGAGGATTTCCAGAGAGCTCACATTTTTCTTGTCAGGCCACATTTTGCACTGTCGCGCCGCGCGTTGCAACACCCCATGATGCACGGTAGTGGCTTTTTCTCAGAGTAAATTCATGCGTTCACTTTTTGATATTCGAACTTGGTTCACGATCCCCGAACTTGATGCCGACCTAATTTCTTGGGCTTCTACTCAGACTTCAAAGCTCCAAGTTGTTCGATTTCGCTCCAAATTACCTAAATAGCTCAGAATCATTTCCTACATGGCATAAAACACGTAATAAATATAATTTATTCTCAATTAAGCTCAAACACCCATAAAATAAAATAATTAGAGTGCAATACTATGGCTAAAACATGAGTTTCTAGCCTACCTTCAACACCCCACACGTAGACTGTTGCTCGTCCTCGAGTAATCAAACTGCACTTCACCTAGGGACGACCTTTTCATTAAACAACATCCCTAACACATTATGCCAAGAATGTTTAAAATAAACTAAGCACCCTATCATAACATCCTGACCTCAGGACTCGACTAAAAAGCACCACGCATTTTTCCCAAACTGTTCACTTACTCTAACACAGAGGTCAGAGACTTTAACTTACCTTCACAAGCTATGTGCCCTCACACAAACAATAGGGAGTAGTTCCATATAAAATAAAGTTCAAGAGTAGTTAGGACTCAAGATAGATATAATTCGCTCACTCTCAAAAATAAAATTCATGCGCCACAAATTACATACCATATTCTTGCCCGTAGTGTAATACTCTACTAATTTAGCCCATTCAATCAAGGATCAAGTAGGACTTTAATTGGTCGTCATGTAGGCTGCACATCAGGTAAGATACATTTGGATATAGTGACTACACCTCCCTAAGCACTTTAATACATATACATTAACAATTTTACCCCACACTTGTGTGGAACCAAACCCCAACCTTCACACATAATTATATCAAGCTCCCAATTTCTTAAGCACCAACACGATGAGAACTACTACTAGCAAGGAATCATTCTTTTTATTATATATACAAACACCAATATTTTTTTTCTTTTCTGATTCTGATATTCTTTTCTTCGTTTTTTCTTTCAATTCCCTACAAGTGCTTCTCATAATCTTGTTTTTTCCGATAGTGCACCTTCCCTTTTTCTATAGTTCCACTCAAAAACCCAAACATACCCCACCTAGCTTTTACAAGCTCCTAACAAACTCAAGTGCTCAAGAGAGGTCTACGGTTCAAACAGATAGTCAACTCAAACAAAGGGGTCAGGCTTGTATTGTGGTAACCAAAGAAATAGGATTACAAGCTCAAAGGGGCTAACTAAGATAAACATCAATTAGACGGGCAAAAGCATATACCTGGCTCAACAAAGAAATGCCTATATCATTTCTTAGACTGAATAAGACTGCTATTTCGCTTTGCAAACACACAGGGAAAGTTCTAGACATCAACTGACATGCACATAATATCACAAAAACCTCACTCAAACATTGGCACATAACTCACTCAGGATCGGATATTTCCCGACTCTCTAGTCAAAGCATTTAAGTAGAGTTATGATCAAGCAATTTAAGGCACTTATCTAAGAGTCAAGAACTGAGCCTAGGCGTCACGACTAAGGCACTCACCACTCTCAAGGCATATGCAGTCAAGGGAACTTACTTCAAATTAGCACTGTGACTCAAGATTCTTTACTCCTATAAAACAACAACTAACTACAACCGGTTCAAGTAAAACCCTTGGAAAAGAACCGCGGCATAAAGAAAAATCAAGGGAGAATTAGTACTCTATTCAAACCCTTGGATTTTCAAACTATTTTAATTTTTTTATTTTTTTGTATTTTTCTCGTTCGACTTCAAATCCCTCAAGAAGCCAGTCGACGAAATCCATCATCGGGAAGAGTCGAAACTAAACAGTTAATTACTAACTATTACAGGCCGATAGAATTCAGAGTTAAGATTACAGACCATAATGTGTAAGAAAGCAAGAAGCAAATAAAAAAAACAACAACTGGCAAATAGAAAACAAGTACAAATACAATCAATTAGGAGCACCCCACACATAAGAAGTTGCATTGTCCCCAATACGAAACAATAAAACAAGAGTTGAAAGGTAACTCCCTGAGGCCCATGGCCTACTCCTTATCGATACCCTCAAAAGTGCACAGGTACTCTTCATCATCAGAGAGAACAGAGTTAGCGTCCTCATCTGGTGGCATTTATACTCCAGCAGCTAAGCCCAACCACTGTTGCGTGATCATGGAGAGTGGATGTCTTCCTACAGCTCTGGCATGTCAACCCCCCCCCC
>MCJB01049867.1:45061-75355 GCA_002018475.1 Nicotiana obtusifolia
CCCCCCCGGAAACACTAATATCAGTCTCACAATATGAGGTGTTTCACACATGCGCGCCACGTCAGAAATCTTTTTTCTTTGGTAAACTTTCCTCTTTTTCTTTTTCTCTTTTCTTACTCATAATTTTGCACTAATAATCCTAATTAATCATTAAAATGCTTCAACAATAATACCAAGTTAAGTGCTTGATTTAACCATCTCTCTTCAATCAAATGAGTAAGAATTTAGATATAACAAAATCCTAAACTATTCCTATTTCTTCAACAAATTAATCACAATGCCAACAAATGCCTACAGGTGGATTTGTACACCAAACTCCACAGCATTCCACGCGGGGAAAGTGCTACCAATTAGGCAGGTGCCACTGCGATCGAAGGAGACTGAAGGCTTAAAACTTTATTTTGGGGTAAATTGACAGTCTTCCTGAGTTGAGTATAATAATGTTAAATCACAAATGATATGCTACTTTACGGCAATCTTGTTGAAAAAACGAAGCAAATCATATGTTACAAATAGAAATTATTTTTCCTCAATTTGCTTCGTTAATTTGATAATCAAATTCTGGATTATTGAAGATTAATTCTCATATTTGTCTTACAGATTAGTAGATTTGGATATTAATTCAAAAACTTTTGTTAAACTTATTGAAGAAAAGAAGTAGAAAAAAAAGAAGAAGAAGAAGAAAGTAAAGGAACTCAGATCTGAAGAAGAAAGGGGGAGAAGGAGAAAGAAAGGTGGTTGAAGAAATCTGAAGAATAGAAAAGAAAGAGGCCCACCTTTAACGCGCTTAATTATTTTTTTCTTTTTATTTTTTTGCCACATCAACTATTAGGGTGGAATAAAATTCACTCCAAATATGTTTAGGGGTAGAAAAATACCCGTTTAGTTTAAGTGTTCAAATTTATATTTTGAACAAATTTAATAGGATCTTTATATATTTTATTTATATATTTTGTCTATTATATATGACAAGCTTGAAGCTTGAAGCTTGAAGCTCGGAGCTCTTGTGCTTGTATTCCTTATTGATTTACATCATTTATTTAAGAAAAAGAAAGGCTGAATGATCGGGAACAAGCAAGATTTCTTAATGTTTGTTCCAATAAAGAATAGTCATCACACTTGTATTATTGGACGGAGAAATACATAACTAGTAAGTCTAGAACTCACAACTTTAGGACAGGAAGACTAAGGTCAAAGTCACAAAGCGAGTTTCCCCCGTTGGCCAATCCAAAGCGGCACAGACCACCAAATACAAAAAACCACGTGGAGACACTATTCCCACGTTGGCAAAACATTGTTGTTTATTCACACAGACACCTCGAAAGCGTCTTTGACTATTCCCAATCTTCCAGTCTCCACACACAAAACTCCCATTAACACAACCTACACCGTCCATCAAATCATAAATCAAAGATCTTACAATAATTTTATGATATTCCCATTTTCCACACATGGAATTTGGGCCCCTCAGCACTATATAATTAGCCACCTTTCATTTCATCAGCCTCAACAACCTCATTCAGCAATTCAACTTTCTTTTCTAGTCATTTATTTTCCACTAAAAAAACAACACATTTGCAAGTTCATTCCTCAGCAGCTATGGCCACTGCCTCCTCAGCCTCTACTGCTCTTAGAACCACTTCTTCCTCTGCTAAGCTAACCTCTAGCTTTCCAACTACTTCTGCTTCTCAAAAGATCCGACCTTTTAAACTCGCTAACCCCCTCATTTCCCAATCTCTTAAACTCAGCACCTCCACCAACTCCAAGTCATTTTACTGCAAGAATCAGAGCAGCTCAACTGATTCCACTTCAAGTACGAACATTTAACTTCTTTATCACATAATATCAATCACCTTATGTGCAATCTATGATACATACTTAAAATTTCTTGCGGTTTTTTTTTTTTTTTGTTGATTTCAGCTAAAGTTCAAGAACTAAGTGTCTACGAGCTCAATGAACGTGACCGTGGTAGCCCTGCTTATCTTCGCTTGAGCCAAAAGAATGTCAATTCACTTGGAGATCTTGTCCCCTTTAGCAACAAAGTACGTTCCGTTTTTCTTTTCTTTTTTTTGTTACAAAATTTCCAATTTTAACTTTCTGAGAAAAAAGACTAGAATCTAAATACTCAAACGCGAGGAGAAACAAAAAAAACGAATCTTTTCTTACTTTATTACTGTTAAGCTGATTCTTGATAGAATATTTCAGCTATATACTGGAGACCTAAAGAAGCGAATTGGAATAACAGCTGGACTCTGCATTTTGATCAAACACGAAGAGGAAAAGAAAGGGGATCGATATGAAGCTATTTACAGCTTCTACTTCGGCGATTATGGTCACATCACCGTTCAGGGATCGTACTTGACATACGAGGACACTTACCTTGCAGTTACCGGTGGATCCGGTATCTTTGCAGGGGTTTCCGGTCAAGTGAAATTGCAGCAAATCATTTTCCCTTTCAAGCTATTTTACACTTTTTACTTGAAGGGTATTCCGGATCTGCCGTCTGAGTTGCTGGTTACGGCGGTTCCACCGTCGCCGACGGTGGAGCCAGCACCTGAAGCTAAAGCTTGTGAGGCTGGGGCCACTCTGAAAAATTTCACTAATTGAGTGGGGTGTTAATGTGCAAGTTCGACTTTTCTTGGGGTCATTTCCGGTGAATGAATAATGATGAAACTGTAGGATAAATAATTGTTGTCCTTTATAGATTTGCCTTTTTGGTATCTTAATTATTGTAGTTTGTTAAACTATTTTGTACTCAATTATGTAATACCCAATCTTCATTACTGGAATTTTCCCCCAATGTAAGTTCATCTTTTCCTCTTGAGTTTAAGTTTTTTTTATATATATTATCATGTCACTTAAATAAGAAGTACGGATAATTGTTCATAAAGATTAAAAGTTTAATACTCAAAAAATAAGACAATTATTTGTTGCCCATGTGAAATACGCTAATATAGTACAAAATAATTTACACTGATAGTGTTAATAAAGTTGGTCCTTTTTCATTTGGTGGTTGTTGTATTATGAATGCGAGGACATATTTGTTTGAGGTCTCAGTGCTCTACGAAACTGGAAAATGACACGTTTTTCTCAATATTTATCTACTTGTATTGCGCTCATAATATCCAGTTGTTTTCAGTCTAAAGTGCTTTAATGTTGTGATATTAGCTGTATTCAACGACTGTTCCTCACATCATCATGGCGATCGCAACTTGACCAATATATCTTTTAGTTGTTCGGTCAAATTGTAAAAATTAATTTATTTTTAAAAGTATTTTTTTTTAAAAGTATTTTTGGTAAGAATATTTTGTGTTTGGTTAATTGATTTAAAAGATATTTTTGAGCAACAATTAGTGTTTGGTCAAGTTTTTAAAAACTGATTTTAAGTGTATTTTTCTCAAAAATACTTTTTAAAAAATATGCTTTTAGAGAAAAATAATTTTCTTTTTTTGCTTCACCAAAATTATTTCTGTTTCTCGTCAAAAGCACTTTTTTTTTCTTCCAAAAGCTTGGCCAAACTCTTCAACTTAAAAAAAAAAAACAATTTTTTTAAAAAAAAAATATTTTTGAAATTAAAGAAGCTTGACCAAACAAGCTATTACTCTGGTCCTATTTATCATGACAAAATTCATGTGCCAATTCTAATTAAATCTCAGCTTCTTAACAACAATAGTTAGCATTAATATTTAAAAGGATCCTTGATATTTTTGTATACATCCACGTCAATTGTGATATACTTTCTCCATTTTATTTTATCATATAATGTTTAAGTGGATGCGGAATTTTAGATATTAAATTGAGCTAATACTATTATATTAGTGATTTAAAGGATATAAAAGTTGTGATTTTAACACATTCATGGTTTTCCACTTTATTCCACTCCAAAGTCCAAACAAATCATAAACAATAATTTCTTTAACTTTGTTTCACCATTGTTCTTTTTAGTATTCTGTATTCAAAATCAGAAAACGTTAGTTTAGAATAACAAAAATATAAAATTTCGAGCTCACGAGTTTTTGTGTGTCCTTAAGGAATTTACTCCTCTCATACTTCAAATCAAAAAATTTCGGCGAACTCAAATAGCGGAACAAATCATACAAAATGCTTACATTTCAGATTTTGCTGGTGGAAAATGAGGCTGAGCATCTCTATCCCCCTATCCCTATTCCTAAGCCGAGCGACAACGACGATGGCGCGAGGCTTGCTCTCTCAAAATTTTTTCTCTTCCTATCCAATAAGGAATAAAGTTCCTTTATAAAATGAACTAATTCAAAATTTCATTTCCCATCACCTCTTTTATTTTAATTAACAAAACCCAACAGTTCTTCCTCCCACTTTCCTTTCGCTCCTTAGGCCTTACCAAACATAAGCTGGCGTATTTATTTATTTATTTATTTATTTATTTTTAATTTTTTTTTTATATCAGCAACTACCTTTATTTTGAAACACAAAAACAGCCATGTGCCGAAGACCTAACTACTTAAGTCCATAACATGTGATTTGCTGATGCATTGTCTTCTTTAAAATTAATACTAATAATTCATATCATTAACAGACATTAAGTATACTGTTTTATAATCCATGTTCCTCAACGCATGCTTTAGAATATAGTATAAGTTTGGAGTAGGGATGCCATTTTTCTTCCCTCAATTAAAACTAATCTATTATTAATCTTATCATCTAGTTCATGTACTTGATGGACTTATTTAGTATAGACTTATAGGCTCAAGAAAAACCTTGTTCTCAAACTTTCCGAAACAAAATATTGGCTTGCTCCAAATTGTACAACAACATGCGCAATGTGAATTTACAAGTGAGGTTTCAGAAGGATAGACTATATGCAATTTTATCTTTACTTTGTGTGAAATAGAATTACTATTTACTATAGACCCTCAGCTCAAGAAAAACTTTGCTCCAAGCTGTCCGAAACAAAAATTGATATGCAATACCATATGAAGTTACAAATCAGAGAAGTTGTTAGGAATTAATTTGAACAGCTGAAAAAGGAGAGGGTCGAATGAGAAGATAGATAGGCTGTCTAAGATATAGAGAGTGCTCCAAAAAAAAAAAAACTAGGAGAAAATACTACACGATAACTACGTCAAATTATTTTTGCTAAGGGTGTCCCGATTTAACCTTTAATATATATATATATATATATATATATAGCGAACGTGGAAGGTCACAGTGAATATCAAACAAAGGACCGGGCAAAATCCAGAATTTGAACATTATTTTATTTTCGAATTGCCAAAACGAGTATTCAGTTTGGGTGAATTCTACTTTTAATATGGTTCAGATCCATATGCTCACTGAACTACCCCCATCTGGTGATTTTTCCAACGGTTGAGTCTTCAATATTGTTGCAAATGTTATAAAATTCTTCTATGTGAATAGCCCCATCTCTTCATTTATTTACCTTTTCAAAAACTACTTTAGGCTAGAAGTATGTCAGTAAATAATAGAGGAGGAGAATAAAGAAGAATACTGAATGTCAAATCTTAGAAGCCGTTTGGACATAATTTTTTTTTCTTTTTTCCAAAATATATTTTCAAATTAGCGTTTGATTATATATTCTGAAGACGAGTTTAAAAAATCATTGAAGATGAGTTTTAAATTGACAAAAAATAATTTTTATTTTTTTCAAGTAAACAATATTCTCTCAAAAAATTATAATATTTTTTCAAGTAAAATTTAATATTCAAATATGTTTTTTAACTTAATTTCAAAAAATACTCTTTTTTATATTTTTTATTTCCAAACGTCTACTTAGACTGTAATCTGTAACTTCACTCCCGTTCTATTTACTCCATTTTAATCATTTTGCAATTTACACAATGAACTATATAAATAATTAGATGTATGGTAAACTCTTTTACCCGAGCAAGAGGCCTGTCTATGCAATAAATACTACGGATCTTGAGACTATGTGGACAGGATACCTTTTTAGAGGCTCCTCGGGATTACAACAGCCCTTAGAATAATCAGAAACGGGCTTTTCAACAGGGCAACTGTACGTAGCCACTAAGGCAAGTCCAAGATCTATAGTATCTATGCATGACTGTACCACCATCTCAGAACCAAGCTAAAGATTACATGACTATAAGTTAACCATTCATTTTTAGAGTCTCTTGATTTTAATAGAGTCTAATTGTGTTTATGAGTATTTAAACAATATAGTACTCAACATAGACCCATATCTAGCCGGCTATAAGCACGGCCATCGGAACAGTATAAAGTAAATAAAACAGAAATTAAAAGTACCTGGAACACGCCAAGACTTATTCCGAGTCGGACTAATGTGCTCTTCTTTATTAATGTACAATTAATTACAAACTTTAGAAAGAAGGTGGAGAGAATTCAGAACTTAGAAAGAAAATTAAAGAAGGAAAAAATTTTCTTCTCTGCCTTACACAGAAAGGCTAAGCCTCTATTTATAAAAAAAAAAAATTATACAGTATTTCACTATTCACGCATCAGTGAATAGTGACCGTTTCTACTGTTCACACATCTGTGAACAGTGACAGCTATCTCCGTTGAGGCCCCACTAGGTCTGGTCTTACTTGTCTGTTGTCCCACGTAGATATCTCTTTCATAGGTCCTACCAACTTTATTTTGTCGGATTTTTCCCTTGTATTATTATCATCTTTCTGACAAAAAATTCGTCAGCTTGGTCTTCTTTTTCTTGCTGAATTAATTTTTCAGCTTCTTCTAACATTTTGTCACACCTCTTTTAGTACATCCCTCGGGGAGGAATATATAAAAGAGTTTTTCCAATTAAAGTGACATTATTCGAAATGGGATTATTTATTTAATTTTAGAGTCGCCACTTGGAATATTTTAATTGGTGTTCCAAGTCACCATTTATTTGTTATCCCAAATCGAGAAAGTTTTCGACTTTCCTTATGAAGTCTGCGAACCAGAAATTCTAAGTAAGGAATTCTGTTAACCCGAGGGAAGGTGTTAGGCACCCTCGGATTCCGTGGTTCTAGCACGGTCGCTTTATTGTCATAATCGGCTTATTATTTGATTTTTATACCTGTTATTAAACTATAGTGCGTTTTACCTTATTCTACTTTTCCGCTTTTAGCATTTATAGGAGAGTTGCAATGTCAATCAAAATATATCACAAATCACGTCACATAAATGCACCCGCAGTTTGTAACATCTTTTAATTTAATACCGAGATTTTAGAATTTGGGTCACATAAATGTACACCTGAATTTAGGAAATTAAATTATTAGACTAACGCACCTAAAGCAAGTTACGCGTTTTTAGTTTATCGAGGGCCATAGAATTCGCTAAACAGCGCGCCACGGTTTTCTAAGTGTTTAATTGATGAGGGCCATATGTTTATAATTTCATTTGGTATAGCACGCCTCGAGCTAGTTTTTAAACCATTCATTATTTAAAGTCGTCGAAATCGAGTCACCTAAAAGGCACCCCCGAAGCTAGCATTTTCACTATGTCACTATGGCAATGTAATTAATCGCACCTTAAAAAATCAAACTCATGAAGTTGATAAGCATTTAAAGCTTTCTTATTCTAATCTTGTAATTAGTTAATTAAGAGGGCCATTAATGATCGTCTACGCGAAAGTAACTTTCAAAATTAAATGTCGTTACTAAGAAATGGTAAGGGTGATCAATTGATTTATAATTAAATCTGATAACAGTTGTTCAATACGGGGTTATTTGCAAATATACCATCAATTATGTAGAATAAATAATTCGAATCTTGAAAGCTAATCTTAATACGAATCAATTTCAAGCACAATGGGCAATATTCTAAAACACACTTTAACATTTAACAGCACCATTCTTACAGTATCCACCTCTAAAATTAATCAAGTGCCATCTAGTTACACATATAGCCATAAACTCGTGGCTGCACTGTAACCTGGACTTTTGCTAACAGTCTGGCACAACCAACTTACAAAAAACAGATTGCAAATTAAAATTTACAATATGACCAATCTGTCGCCAAAATGAAGCGATTTTGCATAATTACGAACATAACCACTTTATGTACTTTAACAGTCTGAACCTAGGATTTCAAAAAATTGAACAGTCACTTATTCGATTGCTATGGTATGTGAATCCAAAACAAAAAAGCAAATTCATTTATAAACATGGCCAATAAAACATCACCATGCTTTGAGGCTTACAATAATGATCCATTTTTATCAAAACAACCAACGAGGATCAATTATGAAACATAATCGTTAAGTCTACAAAAGAACTACAAACTGGTCTAATGTCACGATTATTTAACATAATTAGCTCTATAAACTATGACTTCAATTGACTACTAAGACAATCTATGTGAATTCTGATGTGCACATTTCCAACATACCGGCTATGCTTTCGAACTACAATTCCAACAAAAGATGAACAGTCTTAACAGAATGATGAGTAATTAAGTAATAGACAGCCTATATTCAATATCTAATTATCTCCATGCATTCACATCTTATAGAGTAACATGAAACAGATTCATTCAAACGTGAACCTTTAAACATATTCAAACGTGGAACATAGCATTCTGCTTTCAACTAATAAATAGTAAATCAACACTATGAGAGAAAAAGAAACTCTTAACATACCTAGTAATCAAACGGAGAAAACAGTTAACAGACCAACAGCAAGCAAATCGAGTGCATTAGCTCCGCAATAGTAGAAAAACAGTCGATGAAGTTCTGTTCAAGACATAGGGGAATAAGTGTATTTTTTTTAGGAAAATCGTGATGAAACTTGCTCTTCAAAACCAAAAAGAAAAACGAAGACCAGTGCTTTGTTCTTTTGGCTCTCAATTTTTTCCAGGTTCTCTCCCCTTTTGCTTTCAATTTTTCGACCCCTTTTATGAATGAATACCTTTCTTTTATATTCCCCACCAACAGAACAGATCCCCTTCTGTTAGATTTTCTTTTAGATTTTTCTTATTCTTTTTCTGTTAGCAATCCGTTACCCCCCACTCCCTCACGCCAGAACCACTCTCTTCTAAAGATTCCCTCTAACAAACTTTGTTATTAACTTCTGAAAATACCCTCCCCCCCCCCAAAGTCTTTTCTTGTTTAAACACACCTTTTCCGATTTTAGCCTAATGGGTCAAGGTGACCCAGTCCGATTTTAATGTGAGCTTTTATCCGTAAGCCTTTAGATGATAGCCCTTTAACAACTTGACCCCTTTTACGGATTAGCCTATAATAAACGAAAACTGGCTATTTGTGTAAAGCCCTAACAAATCGGAAAATTGCAAAGAAAATAGAGAAGGGGGTAGAAGATGAAACTAAAAAAAAGAAAAGCAAGACTGAAATCGGAATAAAAATACCTCGGATTGGAGAAAACCTTCAAACCTCACGATTTTAAAAGTTGAAATTTACTTTAACCATGTGTTCTTGTTAAGAACACATGGCTAAAGTCTATTTAAACTTAAAATCGCTCAAAAAGATCTAATTTTTGTTTAGGGTTTTCTTCCGATTTCGTCTGAAATCCGGAAGTCTTTGAGATTTTTGTGGTACTAAGGTACCGATTGAAGTGGGGGAAGTGATGGTGGTGGTTTGGTGTGGGATTTGGACGGGTTTTGGGCCGGAAATGGCCACGGCGGCGGGGTCGAGGTTGAAAAGATGAGGCGGCGGCTAGGGTTGAAAGGGTAGGGGTCGTTTGGGCGGAAGATGAAAGGGGTAGGGTTTAGGTTGTTAGGACATATATATATTAGTGGGGAACTAGTTCCGGACCGTTAGATCTTCTCAGATCGACGGTCCAGATTGACTCCGAATTTAAAAGAAGACCTGGGCCGATCCGGTTTTAAAAATGATTTGGGCTCAGTTTAGTTTTTTTTTTTAAAACTGGCCCATTCCGAATTCTTCTTCTTATTCCTTAATTATTTATTTTAAACTTCCCTTTTAATTTTAATAACTAGAATACTTAGCAACTAAAATCTTAATTTATTTAAAATGTGACATTAAACTAAATTAAATATTTATAAAAATTACCATAATGCTAGATTCTATGAATTAAACATTAAAACTAAAAGAGTGTAAAAATGCTCTATTTTTATGATTTTTTAATTTTATAAAATCAACAATTACTAACTCAATCCTAAAAATGTAAAAAAATAAATCCTAAATGCAATGCATGATATTTTTTGAGTATTTTCAATAATTAATTAATTAATAAAATGGCCGATACCTAATTAAAATTATTTATTGATTTTTATAAGAGTATTTCGGGCAGGGCAAAAATCACGTGCTCACACATTTTATCAGGATCAATTTCCTCATCTGATTGAGAATCTTCATATAAGGATTGACTTGTATTACTTTTCATAGACGCATCTGATTTTTGTGATATCTGTTCGATTATATTTTGTCGAACTTCTTGCAAATAAGCTTCAATTTGTGCATCTTTATCTCCAGGTTGATAAATAATCTTCCTGACGATATGCTTTAAAGGACTGTCTTCAATATTACAGTCTTTGGCTGAGAAGAATATTTTTTAACGCTTTGGACAATATTGTCGATAGTTTCTTGTTCCCATAGTTGCTTGGTTTCTGGGTTTTCTTTTAGCATCTTCTCCCAGAAATTATTGTAATAAGTTTTGTAAATACACGGTATATGTTCGTCTGTATACCCGAACTCTGGAATCCACTTATGTATCCAGGGAATAAAGAATTCCAAGAAGAAATATATTTGCCCAATTCTTTCAGGCCAATTTACATGATCTCTTTTGTATAATGAATCCAGATCAGGAGATACTTCTACCCATTTGTCATATAACTGCTTGAGCTGGGTAGGCAATATTGCAATTGTTGGTCCATGATAAGTCCACCAGTTTAAAAATCAATTAGGGATAGATTTGGAAAAATTCTTTTGACACACTTTTAGAAACCAAGTGTGTTTAAGTTTAGCATTGTTATAATAAAAAGTGGAGCTGAAGGCCTGGATATAATCCCAGTAAGTGCAATTCACTTTTACTCCACTGTCAAGAGTAACTTGTCTTTCCCTCATAGTATAAATACCCCATTCATCTGTGGATATAATCCTTTTAATAATAAATTTTGAGAAGTTTATAACTTGCTCGTTTCTGGCATATCTGAAGTGAGTTATCTCTACACTGTCAATATTCTTTAATAAATTTTCGTAATATGTACGGGTCTTGTATGACTGGCCCGGAAAATATAAATTCTCAGAGAAATATCTCTGAATTAATTACCATGGTTCTGACTTTCTATCAATGTCAGTATCTTCAACAAGAAGTATGATTTCTTGTTTTGGCAATTTTTCATAGTTCTTGATATCATGAGAACTTTCCATAGAAATACTTGCATATGTATCACTTTGCAAGTTTGATTGACTTTGCATATATTGTTGCAGTGCCTCATATAAGGGGCTGTCTCTTGGGATATCTCCCAAATTAATAGATCCAGAGGATGATGCCTCATTGCTTTAAGATATATTCTCATTTATAAGAATTCTATTACCCATTCGTATAACTGGGTTATTTCTGAAAGTTGTATAACTACTTCCTTGGCCGGTATATATGCCCTGATTTCGTCCTCTTCCCCTTCCTCTATTAGAGGAAGACTGGGGTGGCCATACTGGCCTCATCCCGCAATTTGAATAAAATTGGTCAGGTTCCAATTAAATGTTCTCTAGTAAGAAAATCTGGCAAGGAATTATCAATTTCTTTTTTATAATCAATATCAAAGTCAAACGAAGACAATTGGGCTTGCCATCTTGCAAAAATTAATTTAGAAACATCATGCTTAAAATCATTATTGAACATAAATTTGACAGCTTGAGCATCTGTCCTTATCAAGAATTTCTGATTATATAAATCATCCTGAAATTTAAGAACACATTTAACTATTGCGAGCATTTCATGAGCTACGGTTGCATACTTCTTTTGAGCCGCAGTCCACTTTCCTAAGTAATATCTGATAAGATATTCTTTCTTATCATGCAGGTTTACCTGTTTAAGAATGCCTCCAAATCCAATATCAGAAGCATCTGTTTCAATAATTTTTTGCCACCAAGGATTGGCAAGAGTTAAACAAGGCAAATAAGTGACTTTCTTTTTAACAAGTCTAACAATATTGGTATGTATATCAATCCAGGGTGATTTATAACCCTTTTTCAATATTTCATACAAAGGTGCTAAATCTTTAGACAAGTTCTTTATAAAAGGAGAAATGTAATTTAAACTTCCTAAAAATCTTTGTAATTGAGTTCTGTCCGTAATAATATCAGGAAATTTAGAAGCAAATTCTATAGCACGTTGAATAGGAGTTATCTTTCCTTGACAGATATAATGTCCAAGAAATCTAATATTAGTTTGGAATAAACTCACTTTTGGTTTAGAAATAACCAAACCATTTTGTATAACAATTCTCTTAAAAATATCAATATGTCGAAAATGCAATTCTAAGGTTTTAGAGTAAACAAGAATGTCATCAATATAGACAATAATAAAATCCAGATACGGATTAAAAATATCATTCATAATCTTCTGAAATTCAGAAGGAGCATTTTTTAAACCAAAAAGCATAACATTCCATTCATATTGTCCAAACGGAACATTAAAAGCAGTTCTATAAGTATGTTCTTTAAACAATTGAATCTGCCAATATCCAGATTTTAAATCGAATTTGGAAAAGATATTTGCATCATATAATCTTGAAAGCAAATCCTTTTTATTTGGAATCGAATATCGAACCCATTTTAAAACTTTGTTTAAAGGTTTATAATTGATTACTAACCGTGGAATTCCTCGTTCTTTTTCTGCAGCATTGTTGACATAAAATGCAGTGCAAGACCAAAGAGATTTAGAAGATTTAATCAAATTCTTTTGCAAAAGAGTATCAATTTCCTTTTTGCAAAATTCTACTAATTCAGAATTCATTTGGCATGGGCGAGATTTAGTAGGAATATTTTCCTCTGAAAAAGTTTCTTCATATGGAAGGGAAACAACATGTTTTTTTCTATCCCAAAAAGCACTAGGATGATCAACACAAATAGATACAGCAAATTGTTCATAAATTAGTTTAACCTTTTCTTGAACTTTAGTAGACTTCAAAATATCATCTATAGACATGCTGTAAATCTCATGTTGCAGAGAATTCAAATGAAATATTTTTCTATAAATCAAAGGATTTATATTTCGTGCAAGAGGTTCAGTTATAAATTGAAATGAAATCTTTTTACCCATATAAGTAGCGTCAAATCCATCGCTATCAACATGAGTAAACGAGTAAATTGTCTGTATAAAAGGAGTTCCTAATATAATAGGAGGAAACATTTTATCTTTAACAAGAATAAAGAAATGAGGAATACAAACTTTCTGTTTACAAACATATGCATTAGGCAATTTATATTCAATTTTCATTCTATCACCAGAAGCAGAACTAACTTTATGAGAAGTTTTTTGAAAATATCTGGTCGGAATTATTCCTTCCTGAATACAGCTTATGTCAGCACCACTATCAATTAGTGCAGTTTCAGTAATAGCAAAATTATCATCAATCAAAATAGTACACTTAACATACCATCTATGCGAAGTAACTATTTGTATCATTCCCAGAAATAAATCATGGTTAGGATCAGAAATAAGCTTTCTAGAAAATTCAGATATTTCTTCTAAATAACTGTTTTTAGAAATAATCCCTTTTTTCTTAATATCAGCTTGACTAGTTGAAATAGCATTTCTCTCAACTTGTCCTATTCTATGATCCAAAATCATTTGATTTTGATTGAGAGATTTAATCTCATTTTTAAGTTTTTCAACTTCAAATTTTAAATCATCTAATGAAGAGGTATTACTAGGAAGATTCATATTTTGGGGGGAGTTCTTTTCTAAAAGTCGTTTGTGAACTTCCGCCATAGAATATGGAACTTCATCTAGTATATCTCTTTTTCGAATAGGCTTATCAGCCGGTTGTGAATTAGAAGTAGAGGCCATATTTATAATTTTTTTCCGTAAAATAGGGTCAGAAACTTCTTTTAATAAATCTAAAATATTATCAGAAGTAATTGGTTTTATTTCAAAATTATTTTGAAATTGGGATTGCAATTTATAAAAATCTAAATTTTCACAAGAACATTCACCATTTTCATTATCACATTTATTACAACTATCAGTATCAGATAAATCAAATAATTTAACAGACATTTCAGACGAAGTAGATGAAGTACAATCAGTATCATAATCGTCTGTAGAGCTTTCTGCCATAATTTGCAGAAATTTCTCTTTGGATTTATCATCCAGTTCAAGAGCAAGAGCTTTAAGCTTTTCTTTTTTGCAATTTGGAGCGATGTGGCCAAATTTACCACATCTATAACACTTTATATCTCGCAAATCTCGTTTAGATCTGTTTTTGGCGAATCGCTTTTCTTTGCGGTTTTTCCTTCGAGCGTATTGCTCTTCTTTGGATCGACGATGTCGTCACTTTTTACCCTTTCTTTGGTAAAAATCATTGGTATTTCCTTTTGCTTTTCCTCTTTTCTTTTTAAAAGAGGAGCCGTCTTCCATTCCAAATTGTTGACAGAAGTCGTCTAACTGAGTTCTTTCAGTTAGTCTCTATCTCTTGAGTTGTTGTTTTAATTTCAGCTCGTTGCATAAACTTAATCCTTCTTGAGTACATACCCCAATTAATTTACCATAAGTATAGGTACTATAAAGAATCTGGACATTATTTCCACGAAGAGATTTTCTAACTCTTTCTGCGAATAAAGAAGGCAATCCATCTATAAATTTTCCTTTCCAATGGTCACTATTACTTTCGGGTAAATCCATAACCCTACTAATAAAAGTATCTTTATACCAACGAAATTCATCTAGATGTCTACATCTAAGTCCATTTAATAATGTACGAATATTTTCATACATATTGATAAATCTACCACTGAAATATTCTATAATGGTTAATACTAAGGTGTAAACACAATCTTGTCTACCCGCTTCTAAAGGTCTTCCAAGGGTATCTAACCCTGGTTCATTCTTAACAGCATTATAAATAGCCCATTTATCTGCAGGAGATAAAAAATTGTCCCACCAGCCTCTTAATTGACCGGTAAATCCTGCTACAATTATTCTGTAAATTATTATCTCAGTATTTCTTTTAGAAGTAGCTTTGCAGATGGTAGAATACATCAACATACGATGTACAAGAATACTAATTTTTCTATCAGTTAAACCATCTAAATTCCTTTCGTAAATGGCATCACCGTTATAGCTGGTGTTGGTATGGTTCCAGTCTCTTTCTTCCACTAGAACATCCTGAGGAGTTGGTCTTGGATAATAATAAGTACCCATTCTAGGCATATCATCATATCTTTTACCTAATTTTCTAAGCTTATTGAGTTATGATCTAGTTTCTTCCCTATAATTTTTGGAAGGATCAGAAATATTCTCTGCAAATTCAGAAGCTAAGTCGAGAGGTTTGAGGTTTAAACTAGCTAATTTTTCACTAACTAGTTGTTCTAAATCCTCTCGTGATTTAATCTGAAAACCAGCAATATCTGGAGGTCTTTGTATAGAGGGTGGTAATTTACCGGATGTAGAGGGCTCATCGGAAATTACTTGAGCCGGATGAACTACTAAAGAGCGATCTGATGACGGAGGAATACTAATCTTTTTCACCAAATCAATTAAACAATCAAGTTTTGAATCAAGAGAACTAATATGTTCACCCAAAACTTTAACATATAAAGACAAGTAATTATTTTGAGAGATTAAATTATTAACCTCTTTAATACCATTACTAGCAATTAATTTCATTCCACCCAATAAGTCTCTTAGTGGTGACTTTAGATCTAGCAAAATTAGTTTCAAATATCATAGTCTCGTTTGACGTTTCTGTCAATTTACATCGAGGAGTCAGAGTAGATAAGAACTTATAATAAATTCTATAAGATAAACATATAAGTTCAGATCCAGGAGCATAATTATAACCATGAGTCTTAACATTTAAAGTTAAGGCATCTAAATATTGATGTCAGATAAAGATAATTGCAAATTGGATTGAGTATTGAAATATACGGGACCATAAACCACCGTAGATTCAATAGTTACCATCAGAGATCCTCTGAAGTTCAGATTTCTTGCATCTCTTAATGCTGCCATAAAAGATTCTGGTAACCCTTTAAGGGTTAAAGGCTTAAAAGCAATTTGCACCATGCCAATATGCATAAAACTATATTTATTTTTATAAAGCATAATATCACATTTATTTAATAAACGCACAGTTTGCTCTGAAGAATTTAAGGCAAGAGATTGTTCAGTTGTTTTTATTAACTGTTTGGAAGATAATCTATCAAAGAATCCATAATCATATATTTTATTAATAGGGACTTGGGGAATTGTCCATTTATTTAATAAATCAAGATTCAGAGGTATATCTACCTCTTCAAGTCTAGTATTTTTAATACTAGTTTCTCCGATATCCATGTTCATTAGGAATATCATGTTGAGATACTATATCTGTCAAATACCATAAAACAATTCCTAGGCTCCGATACTATAATTGACCAGGATCTTGTCTGTGCCGGCGGTAGTCCGCTCGACGGCGATAGATCCAAATCAAGAGAGTATCCTCAAGTTGAAACCGGTTGGCGTCAACCAAGAATCAAAATTAAGAGATTCTATGATATGAATTTAAAAAATCATTGAAGATGAGTTTTAAATTGACAAAAAATAATTTTTATTTCTTTTTCAAGTAAACAATATTTTTCTCTAAAAAAATTGTAATATTTTTTCAAATAAAATTTAATATTCAAATATGTTCTTAATTTCAAAAAATACTCTTTTTTATATTTTTTATTTCCAAACGTCTACTTAGACTGTAATCTGCAACTTCACTCCCGTTCTATTTACTCCATTTTAATTATTTTGCAATTTACCCAATGAACTATCTAACATCATGGCTTCCCTTGTTTATGTTCTCACAACAACATTGCTTTATGTACTCTAATAAAATTAGGACTCAAAACTTCGAAGGTTTGTGGAAAGCATTTTGGCAAAAATTCTTAAAGTTTTCAAAAGTTATTAGAAATATCTATCTCATTAAGATTGAAGTTATATACACATTTTTTCTGTTTTTTTTTTGACGAAAAAGTTATACTCTTAGGTTGACAGTGTAAATATTTGTTGACACTACAAACATACTTTAACTTTTAGTTAATTAATTATTACTTTTATCAGATTATTAGTGAATGCTTATAAGAAATTAGTACATTTAATCTAAACTTATCCCATTATGGTAAATATCTGGTTTAGTGAAGATAGTTCAGGGGTTCAGCTTACCCATCAATTTTCTCTCTTCATCTCTACTTTACCTTTTTCATGTGCGTCACGACTCACGACATTATTCACCACCAAAACCAAAACAAAAACCAATTCATTAATTGCAAAAAAAGAAATCGTTCGTCTCCTTCTTCTCCGACCATCAACATCAACATTGCCCCAAAAACCGGTCCAAAATTCAAGTTGTCCGAAACCCATTCTCTTCTCTCCTCCTCCTTCTCCTTCTTCGTCAAACTTCATTACAGTTTCACAATAACAATGGTCGTTGAAGCTCATCAGCTATTTCTCCCAAAACCCCCTTTCTTTTCACCTTCTTTCCCTTCTCCACCCCCTCACTTTTCTTCTTTCCTCTTTGACCCTTCTTCTCTTTCTTTAGCTCTCTTCCATTCCGATTCCTCTATCTCTCTCTACTCTTCTTTTTCCCCTTTCTCTTTCTCCTCCTTTCCTCCTCCTCAAACCACCCTCCCTCTGCCCGTCTCCGCCGCCGCTTTCCTCCTCCTCCGGAACCCTAACCCTACTACCATCTTTCTCATCTCTTCTCCTATCTCCGGCGGCTCCGCCATTCTCCTCCGCTTCTACATCCTCAACGCCGCCCGGAAAAGTTTTGCTCCGACGAAAGTTGTGTGCAATCACAGTGATTTGAAGTTTGACGAGAGCAAATTCGGGGTTGTTTTTAGGGTTTCTCATGGGGTTTCGCTGAAATTGGTTGGGGATGTCAACGTGTTTGCTCTGTACTCTATTTTGAATGGTAAAATTTGGATTTTTGCTGTGAAGCACCTGAGGGATGATGAGGTGAAGCTAATGAAGTGTGCTGTGATTGATTGTTCATTGCCGGTGTTCTCGATCAGTCTTTCGTTTGGGTTCCTGATTTTGGGGGAAAATAATGGGGTTAGGGTTTTACCCTTGAGGCCATTGGTCAAAGGAAGAGTTATTAAGAAAGAGAAGAAGAGTTTGAATGGTGGGTTAGAAAAAGATAAGATGGAGATAAAAAAGGTGTCTTTACGAAATGGGATGATTAATGGAATTAATGCTGAGATTTGTTCTGCTGATGGTAACAAATTCACTACGGAATTGAAGTTCCCTTCCAATGGTGTATTGGAGGAAAGGATCGAAAACCGCACTGGATCAGGTGCTGAAATACTTTCTTGTTTGCTGTCTTTTTGTAGCTATTTGAGAAGCTTAGGGTGGGGACTCCTAACTGTTTTAATGGTTATTACTTTTAACTTGCTATTTTGCATTTCTGGTGATATGGACTGCTTAAGCCTGGTACAGGATCTGTACATGTATCTACTATGTTACTCAGGTTTTTACTTTGTTTAGTCCAGCATATCTTTGTATAAAATTGGGTAAGATCATGGTATTCCTCAGGGTAATTAGCTCCTTAAAACTAGTCTATGTACTCTATGTAAAAGCAATACTTTAGTGGGTATTTCGTGTATACATTGCTTGGATTAGTTTCTAAGTAGAAATAGCTGCATAGAAAGGTTAAATAAAATGAACTGGTTTCCTGCTATTTATCCGCAACTTTAGCGACCACTTCACCCCTTTCAAGACCCATAACTTCACAAGTCACGGGGTTTGACTTTCTAAATTGTCTTCAAAACAGTACCTTCTTAGTATGCTAGGTAAATACATCCTATTAGAATAGTCTGATACCAACAATGTCATGCTTGGGATAATTTGAGCTTCAGATGTGTTTCATAGATATAAGGATGTTATGATGGATGCAGATATACAGAATTTGATGGATATTAGATACTATCACATATGTTAGAGAGTATAAGTAACACCCATGGATGATATAATGAGATGTTATCTAAAATGGTTTAGTTATGTCATACGTAGATCTCCATATGTGCCGATTCATAGTTGCAATAGTATAATGATTAAAAATGATAAAAGAGGACCTAAAATCAAATGGAGAAAAGCAGGCTAAAAGATATCCAATTGATTTGGAATCAAGCAGACTTAACTAAGAACATAATAAATATAATAATAGGATCCTTATAAGCGAATTAATTAAGATTAGGTTTATTTACATGCCGGGTGTTCGTAAAAGCGTCACTTTATTCTGGTTAGAGACTTATATATCCGTATAGGGATAAGAGTGAGATGTACACAACCTCTAGTTTTAGAGACTCTTAAAATTAGTTAGTATCAAAATGAAATGAACGTGAATAGAGCAGAATGGATACAGAGGATTTTTATCCCTAAATGTCTTCTCAGCAGCTTGTGTTCAGTAAATAATATTGATCATTTTTTGTGATTTTGCTAACTTCCTGATCTTATGTTAGAAAGTAGTCATATATGGAGCTAACTTTCTCTTTTCTATCTATTGCATCTTCTTGATGCCATCAGTGAATATGAAACTACTTACTTTATCAAAAAAGGGATTTTATAGCACATCCTGAATTATTGGGATTGAGGCCCCATTGATTGGTTGACTTGTAACTGGTGTAATATTTTGTTTGACTTATCAAAGATACAGCTTTAATTATGTTGTGAGTTCTCTTTAGATGATACACTTCCTCCCTCCTCTTCCATTATGGATTTCTCTCTCTCTCTCTCTCTCTCTCTTATATATATATATATATATATCTTTATCTCTCTCGCTCTCTTTTCCTTTCGGAGAGACACATTTATTGTATTGGAAACTAAGCACATCTTTGGTCTGAAAGGTATCATCAAGAGTGAAGAAACTAAATGAGATGGTGCTTTCATGAAAATTATCCGGTTCAGTTACAGTCTTGGATTAGTATATTTATGTTGGAATGATGGTGATGCTTTATTCCAGTTCTACCTTTACCTGCACGGGCACTGAGAGTATTTTTTGAGTTTATCATTGTATTGAGTTTCATACACGTTTAAAATATATATTTTGAAATGTGAAAGGTTGAAGTAGTTATTTAGAAAGATGTCATATCGACCTTGAGATAATGTGAACTAGCGTTAGTTATATTTTCTTGAATTTTAGGAGTTAGGATGCAGACAAAAGTTCTGTTAAAAATAATTGGTAATGTTTTTCAAGATGGATGACAGAAGAGAGTAGGTCAAGTATTTTGGGATGGAGGGGGTAACTTCCCTATTCCAAACAATGAACCAACAGGTTAGGGTTGCAATATTTTGTCCTTATCCGCCATTTGTTACAGAGCCTTCCTAATGAAAAATAGTACAAAACAAGTATGACACCAATGATTTGTATGATGTCACTGTTAAAGTCATAGAGTGCAGTGTGAATTAGTTAAGCTAATGACCGAACTGAAGACTTTAGCCCTAATTTCATTCTTTGAATTTTGGTGCCGAACACTTGGCATTCCGTTTCTTGTCCTCTGTACCTCCTCTGTGTTTCTTTCACTCCCTCAAAGATATGAATGCATGACAAGGCTTGTAGGAGATTATTATACTTATTTCCATTAAAAAAAAATTTCCTAGTTGCTACTATTTTCATGTCTGCTTCCATCACCATTTTTTTTTTTTTCCTTTTTTACTTTTATTTGGGCTGGTCTTGTCTTAATTTATGACTAAGGTGCCTCTGCTATTTTTGCTATTTTAAAAATGTAATAATGTATCATTTACAACTTGCTTTAAGTTTTCTATGATTTCTCCGTCATATTAAGATCTTTAAGCTCTAATTTTGTCGTTTCCTCCAGCTGCTGATTGTGCATTCTAACTTGCAGCAAAGTTAAGGTCTGTGAGACTTAGACAAGATTCCAGAGAATGGATCGCAAGCTTTGTGGCATTCAAGAGCAAGGATGATAATTTCGAGTCAATCAAGATGCTGGCTAAGTCAGCAAAAGCAATTGGCATTCAGGCCTTGTCTTCAACCAAGTATCTGATCTTGGACTCTGAAGGAAATCTTCACCTCTTGTTCCTGGCAACTTCTGTCCAGGGATCAGAGACTCCTTATCACATGAAACAGTTGACTCACAACATGAAAGTTCGAAAGCTCGTTGTTTTTCTGGATTCTTCTACAAGTATAAGCCCATCCCTTTCAATTCATAACTTTGTGTTCATTTTGTTCTTTTTGGGGGACGTAACGCCGTGTTAGTTTACTAATATCTTGCTTCAGAAATTTATATAAAAAGGTTATGTCATAGAATATCAGCGTTCTCCTTTAGCTTTATCATGAGAATTAAAAACTCTGTTCTGTAATACCATTGAATGTTCCATCTCTTCAGGATCACAGACTGTTTGGATGTCAGATGCACTCCATACTGTTCACATGATGGTGGTGACAGACATGGATACTTCTGTTAATCAAACTGACAGCAAAGACCCTGTAGAGAAGCTTGTACATACTTCAGGTATTGTTTCTCATGTATTATCATGTTTCTAAAATAGGAGAAGCATTTTATATCTTGAATTGCCTTTAATATTTCTGATTCAGTTGCCTATTAAAATGATATGTAACACCAAATATGCACTCAGTTCAAACTTCGGACGGTTTTACATGTATGAGGATATGCTTAGATGAAGAACATTCATTTGTTTATTTTAAGATTGCCATCCTTGTATTATCAGCTCCCTTTTTTCTATTGATACTGCATTGTGCTATCACAATCCAAGTGGCATTTGGGACTTAGGAGGGTACATGAGTTATTCCATTAGATTCCTAAGGCTCATGACTATGTCATATCAAAAGTGCGTTCAAAGTTCATCACTACTGTATTTGTCTACCATCAGGTGATTGGTGGTTTGGTTTTCAGTGAGCATCATTGTTATCTTCAATGGATCATCTAGCCAGATAAATCCTGGTCTTTCTTTTTCCTCCCTGAGTTTTTTGGATCCTCTTAAGAGTATTATTATCTGATTCGTAGAGCATCTCAGTCTTTCAACAATTCTGCATGTTTATTCAACTTGCTAATGTTCTGTTCCTTGAGGTTATTTCAAGAAGGATGAATTAAGTTGATTAAATACGCGATTGGTCTTTTCTGACCACTGATTATATCAGTACTGATCATTTATAGAGTTAGAGCTATTAGCAACTTAAGTAACTGTTCTCTTCTTTTACATTTATGTAGTTGTGCAAGCAATATTTTCCAGTGAAAAGGTCCAAGAAATTGCAGCTTTGGCTGCGAATACAGTATTGCTTCTTGGACAAGGTATGCACAACTAAAATTATATCTGGAGCATGCATCCCTAAATTTTTTCCTACTAATGACAAGAGTAAAAATTCAATCAAGGTAGTTAGCGTGCTTGAATAAAGAGTATAGTTCAAATTCAAAGTTAAACTAGGATGCTTGAGGTCATCCATTACAAGGTAATTCTTTCTTTTGTGCAACTGTTGGTCAGTTTGTTTGACCTTTTTAATAGTAGTTGACTGTATTCGGGCACTTTTTTGCCCCTTTTTTAACGGAATTTATTACCTTACCAAAAAATAAATAATGACAACATTCTGCCTGTTCGATTTATTGAGTTTCATGCTCGAAATAAATGAGTTGACTTTTTAAATATTAATTTACAACGTCTGCAGGTGTAATTTGTTGACTTATATACTAGAAGCATTAGCCCTAGATATTGAAGTCATTGGCGGAAACAACTCTTTGTTATAAAGAACTGCTGATCACGCCCTCTGTTATTTGCAGGAAGCATGTTTGCATATGCAATTTCCTAGAGATGCTGAGTGGTTCTTTTTGGTCAGTGAGTCCTCCTCTTTAATATATTTTTTCTACCAGTATTTTTGGTTTTCTGACAAGGTGATTTCTTATGGGCATTGGCAGAAATTTCTTTGCTTGATTGGTGTCAAAAAGATATTTACATGAGCATCTTACACATAACTATGAAGTTATTTTGTTTGCTCGTATGAAGAAATTTTTTCATGTTTTCAGTGCTTTATAAACTAAATTCATGCACCCTTTAGCTTTTGAAGACTTGGAAATATAAACCTTTTCTTGTCTCCCTTTTTTTAGCAGGTTATTCATGTTTCACATTTGGATAGAAAAGTAATGCCAATTGGGTGGTTTTGCTGGAGTTTTCTTGTGGGAGGAGTAAGTATTAGAAGTGATTTGTTTATTATAAACGCTCCTTCTTTAAGTTTTAGAACTTGGTCATCTTCATATGTTTCACCTGGCTATTGTACTTCTTTTGTGGGTATTGAGCAGTTTTTGAGCTGCAGTTGTCAATATCTATCAAATGGTTCATATCAACTGAAGGAGACTGAGCTCTTGAAGTAAGCATCTTGATCTTTTCATTTCTCACTATCTCTACCAGATATACCACTTTTAAGTATCTGGGAGAGATGTATTAAGAACTTGCTAGTGCTTTAGGGTTCAGAAGTATTTTGTGAAAGACCATTTGAGAAACTGGATCGGTTAGAGGGTCGCATAGAGGACTGTGTAGCATAATCTATCCCACACGAATAGTTTACCGTAACTATTCAATGCATCTACAAATTATTGATAAATGCATTGTTTGTGAAGTATATGGTTGTGTGGCATCTTTCTCAAAACAAAAAAAATCCTTCTCCTTCTCAAAAACTAGTATTTGTACCCGCATGATGCGTGGACAAATATCAAATTATGATTTGGGTTATTTAGATTATATGCAAATTACATTTAAATTTAAATCTTCCAAATAAAAATTACATATAATTATTAGATATCAGTTAAGAAGAAGGACATGAAACTGTTTCTTGTACTGGATAACATGTTTTCTTTTTATATCTGTAGCAACCCAACCCCTTGATCTTAGTACTTGCATTTTATTTTGCGGTCAATTAAAGAATACTAAACATATCACGTTGTAATATACCTTATTTGAATATATTGTTTTAAAAAATTCTTATTTACCACTTGATGTTTTACCTCAAAGGCTAATAAGTCTTATCCTTCTGTATCTTCAACAAAAAAAAATCTCTATTTAATCTTTGCTTTTAGTTGCTGCATTATTCATTACTTAATATTATTATAATTTCATAAGATTTTTTATTATTTTACCAATTGATTTAATATCTTTCTTATTATGTTTTTGATAATGATATAAATATAAAATTTTGATTAAAATTTAATGTATTGTAATACTTTTATCCTCTTACTCAGAGATCTTTCGTCATTTGAATTTATCAATAATATGCTTGAGTATTATTTAATTATTTAATATATTTATCCATGAATTAATTCAAAGTATAAATATTCTCACACTATCGCTATTTTTCTCTTTATATATTTTATCCCTATTATGAAATTTTAATTAGTTTTTTTATATTAATATTTTATTTTATAATCAAAATATCACATTTTATTTTAAGTTATAACTTTGAATTAGTCTAAAGTATTAATACATAAGTTTTTTAATTATTATATTTTAAATCTATTGTGTTTTCTTATAGTTATTTTTATATAACGTGCAATTAAATTTTCTTTCTCGTTTAGTTTCATGATACAAATTTAACTTTTATTTTCGTTACTAAATTACCTACATGAGACATTTATTTTGTATTCTTAAAAATTTAATTTGTTATCCAATTGTTATTTTTATTTATCGAGTAAATCTTTAATTTTGTGGTCCTATCCATAGTTTGAGCGTTTTACCATAATTTTAATCTAATCTCAAGTTCAAATCATCTTTCTCTTCTATTTCTAATATTAAATATTTTTGAATTTTTAATTATTGCTATTACGTGACCTAATATATAGTATTTCATATTTTCATGTGGCCTTCATTAACTTTCCTCTTAATTTAATATTATTATCATTTATATTCTTTAATATAATATAGATTAATGTGTGGTTTTTTAATCTTGATATAAATACTTATATTATTTTAAAGTAATATTCGAAATAAAATGTTTAAATTTATTAATAATATTTTTAAGTATTACATAGTAAAATTTCTAATATTTTAATTTAGTTATTTATTATTAATTAATTAAGAAAATGGTTATATGTGACTTTTTCTGGTTATGCCATATGACTGAATTAGTTATTAGTTAATAGTTAATTAGTTAATATGTTACATGTGGCTAATTTTCCTGGAGTTAGGAGCGGAGGAGGTACTTCGTTGTTGGACTGTGCTAAAGCCTTTGATTTGGTGATTGCCGACTCGTGTTTTCTGAAAAGAGAGGAGCACTTGGTTATATTCCGGAGTTCGTTGGCCAAGACTCAAATTGATTATCTACTCCTCCGGAAGTGCAATAGGAGTCTATGCATGGATTGCAAGGTTATTCAAAGCGAGAGTCTCACGACTCGGCATAGGTTATTGGTGATGGACTTGGAGATAGTGAGGAAGAGGGCCGTGTATTATGGTCAACCCAGGATCAGGTGAGGTGCTTTGACTAGTGACAAAGCGCAAGAGATGGGGGGGAAGTTGTTGGCTATGGGAGCCTGGAGGAGCAGTGGAGACGCGAGCTGTATGTGGACCACGACAACCGAGTGTATTAGAGTAGCTGCGAGAGAAGTGTTAGGAGTCTTGAAGGGTTTCTCTGGCGGCCACAAAGGAGAGGAGGTACTAGAGAAAGTGGAAGCCAAGCAAGCAGTGTGTCCATTTCTGAGAACTTGTTCGATTTCATACTGGGGCGTCCAACTATGAAAGCCATTCACATTGTGAGGAGATTGGTTAAGCGGTATAGGGAGATGAAGAAGGACTTGCACATGGTGTTCATTGACCTATTTTCCTTGGCGGTGGATGCATTGACGAGACACATTCAAGGTGAGGTGCCATGGTGTATATTATTTGCTGATGACATAGTTTTAATTGACGAGACGCGAGGTGGTGTTAACGAGGGGCTGGAGGTTTGGAGGTAGACCCTAGAGTCTAAGGGTTTCAAGTTGAGCAGGACCAAGACGGAATACTTGGAGTGCAAGTTAAGCAATGGTACCCAGGAAGGAGAGGTAGTTTCAAGTATTTTGGATCTATAATACAAGGTAACGGGGAGATTGATGAAGATATCATGCATCGTATAAGAGCAGCATGGATGAAGTGGAGGTTCGCTTCCGGTGTCTTGTGTGATAAGAATGTGCCGCTTAGACTTAAAAGGTGAGTTCTGCAAGGTTGTAGTGAGACCGACTATGTTGTATGGACCAGAGTGTTGGCCGATCAAGAACTCTCATACCCAGAAGCTAAAAGTAGCTGAGATGAGGATGATGAGGTGGATGTGTGGGCATACCCGATTGGATAAGATTAGGAATGAAGTTATTCTGGAAAAGATGGGAGTAGCCCCTGCGGAGGATAAGATGCGGGAGGCGAAGGTTGAGATGGCTCGGGCATGTTAAGATGCGAGCGGTTAGCCTCGGTGGGTAGCAGGAGGGGTAGAGGTAGGCTTAAGAAGTCTTGGGAGAGGTTATTAGGCGAGATATGGCACAGCTGGAGCTAACTGAGGACATGATCCTAGACAGGAGGGTGTGGAGGTTAAAAAATAGGGTAGAAGGTTCGTAGGTAGTCGAGCGTTTCTCTTTATCTTACTCAGTTCGCTAGCATTAGTGTTAGTATGATATCTTTTATCCGTAGATGACTATTACCGCCTAGAGTTTGACTGCATTCTTGGATTCGATCTTATTTCATCTTGTTGTTATTCCTACTTGTTGCAATTACCTTTTCTTTTTCAGCCGTTCTCTAGCCGAGGGTTATTGGAAATAGCCTCTTTGCCCTTCCAAGGGTAGGGGTAAGGCTGCGTATATCTTACCCTCCCCAGACCCCACTTGTGGGAAACTACTGGGTCTGTTATTGTTGTTGTTGGTGTTACATGTGGCTAATTTTAAGGCCGTCACTTGGCTCAAAGAGAGGGATTTTCCATCTTAATTATTATTTTAAATTAATTAAGAAAAAATTTATATGTGGCTTTTTTTGGTTATGTCATATGGCTGAATTAGTTATTAGTTATATTAGTTATTAATAGTTAATTAGTTAATATGTTACATGTGGCTAATTTTAAGGCTGCCACTTGGCTTAAGGAGAGGGATTTTTGCTCTCCTTTTAATAATATATAGATACTCAAACTTATTAAATTGTTTAAATTTATTAATAATATTTTTGAGCATTATATAGTGAAATGTCCAATATTTGATTTAGGTATTTATTATTAATTAATTAAGAAAAAAGTTATATGTGGCTTTTTCTGGTTATGCCTTATGGCTGAATTATTTATTAGTTATAATTAGTTAATATATTACATGTGGCTAATTTTAAGGCTGCCACTTAAGGAGAAGGCTTTTTCCCCTCTCTCTCTCTCTATATATATATATAATAAAACTTCCAATATTTTGATTTAATTATTTATTTTTAATTAATTAAGAAAAAATTTATATGTGGCTTTTTTTGGTTATGTCATATGGCTGAATTAGTTATTAGTTATATTAGTTATTAATAGTTAATTAGTTAATATGTTACATGTGGCTAATTTTAAAGCTGCCACTTGGCTTAAGGAGAGGGATTTTTGCTCTCCTTTTAATAATATATATAGATACTCAAAATTATTAAATTGTTTAAATTTATTAATAATATTTTTAAGCATTATATAGTGAAATTTCCAATATTTGATTTAGTTATTTATTATTAATTAATTAAGAAAAAAGTTATATGTGGCTTTTTTTGGTTATGCCATATGGCTGAATTATTTATTAGTTAATAGTTAATTAGTTAATATATTACATGTGGCTAATTTTAAGGCTGCCACTTGGCTTAAGGAGAGCGTGTTTTCCTGTCCTTTTAATAATATAAGATACTCGAAATTATTAAATTGTTTAAATTGATTAATAATATTTTTAAGTATTATATAGTAGAATTTCCAATATTTTGATTTAGTGATTTAATTATTAAATTATTAATAATTAATACTAAACTAATCATGAATTATTAGAGATATGTGACTTTTTCTGGTTATGCCATATGGCTGAATTAGTTATTAGTTAATTAATATGTTGCATGTGGCAATTAAAAAATATTATTCAAGATATTTCAAGAGGGCTTAAGGAGAGGGTTTTTTCCTCTCCTTTTAATAATATATAGATATAGATGTATAGATATATAGATAGTAAACTTTCCAATATTTTGATTTTGTTATTTATTTTTAATTAATTAAGAAAAAAGTTATATGTGGCCTTTTCTGGTTATGCCATATGGCTGAAGTAGTTATTATGTTATATGTGGTTAATTTTAAGGCTGTCACTTGGCTTAAGGAGGCTTTTTCCTCTGCTTTTAATAATATATAGAATATAGATGTGTGCGTGGTGGCATGAGTTATGGATACAAGAATTTTAAAGAATTGCTACATTCTTATGATGGATTCTAATCTGGTTGAGATGTCATTATTTCTCGGATAACTTGTGAAGGGTGAATTATTGAGTCAATTCAACTAGATCTTGAACTGTTGTATCTGGGTCGAAATTTAGTTATTGGTTTCATATTTTACTTTCAGTGAATTATTTGATACACCATATAATCAATGCATCAGCACTGGTTGTATAAGAAACATATTTAATACCTTATATTGTGTTTTTTTTTGGTTGGTAGAGAAGCTATTGGAGGATCTGACTATTGGCTGTTGGCGAGGTCAACTCTTTCAGCAATTGATGCCCGCGTGCTGCACGACTTCCATGACTGCAAAGATAGTGCATTGTAACCACTGAAGCTGCATGTATGAGGATATAAGTGTTACATGTGTTCCTGGTCTTTGCTACTGGAATCCTCAACATTGATGGGGTATGAGATCAAGCATCCATGTTGAGACGGGTGGTAAGAGGGCTTCTGTCATTGTATTGGTCTAATATCGGCCTGTTGTTGGAAGTTAGCTTCTGTCTGTAATAAGCTTGTCAGAATTATGTATGTCGGAGATGGTATACTGATACCTGGAGCCGTCTACTTAAGCTGTCATACTACATCGTTATTCCTAGACCACAGATTATTGAATAAGAAGTCATTAGGATCTTCATAATTGTAGTCGGGATCATCTCGAGGATGTTAATTAGCAGGGTAACAATTTCCTTCGACGTTCTTCCTCTTTATTGCTATTATCTCTTGCCTTTTTCTCGAGTACTATAGATGCTGTGGAACTCAACTTGGTCACTTAAGTGGAATATAATATTTTGCTTTCACCATCTATGACTCCACCGCTGTGCTAAGTTCTGCATTTGTATTCAGCTTAATTCTTATTTGGTTTTTCTGGCTGAGGATCATTGCCGCCTGGGAATTTACTGGTGCGGTATAGTATTTCAATGTATGTAGATTTCACGGTTGAGAAAATGAAGTTTAAACTGTAACTACCAGGTAGAATCATATGTGTTACCACTTTACAATGAAGAAAAGTAATTGAGGCTTTTGTTCCTTTTTATCGGCTTGCTGCTGTTTGAAGTGTGGTCCGGATGAGTTGTACAGCAAAGATTCTTCAGACATCAATTCCTTGGCTGTCTTTTGACTGTAAACAACTGAACAAGTTCGGGTAAATCAATATTCAAAATTAGGGACAGAAAATAAAGTTGGATTCTCATTTCCACTCAAGAGTTGGGAGCGTACAAATAATTATTTGCTTTTGAGTGGCAGCGTTGCATTTGGCCTGATAGCCACTAGTTTAGAGGCAGATTTAGCTAGAGTTTTGTGAATTCAATCGAACTACTCAAACTATGCATTCATATATTAGTAAAAGAAATTTAGAATCGTGTAAGAAACATTAATTACAAAATGGAAAAGTGCGACAGTCGAAAATGATCAACATCTTTTTCTCTTTTAAGGATCAAATGGCTAAATGTGACATGAGACAACTGAATATCTATCTAAACTGCCATATGAAACCTACCTTGCATACACTTGAGACAAAACCTGACAATGACTATGTGCCCACAAGATAATGGACCTACCCTCCTAGTAGCCTACCCCTAATTATTACGAGGATGATCTTGACATCTTCACATGTATTCATGGATGTCCACAAATATAACTAAAAGTCTTTTTTTTTTTTTTTCAAATATCCCTCTCTTCAATTTTACTTCTTGAAACTAAGGACCCGTTTATTCATATATATATATATATATATATATATATATATATATATATATATATTTTTTTT
>MCJB01049867.1:75375-85804 GCA_002018475.1 Nicotiana obtusifolia
TCTTCAAAAATTCAAGGAAATATATAGCCAAATAATAATAATAATAATTTAAAAACTTGTCTTTAAATTATTATTATTATTATTTGGCTATATATTTCCTTGAATTTTTGAAGATGAGTTTAAAAAAAGTCTAAAAATGTGTTCCAAATTTAAAAAAGTGTGTTTTACCTCCTTTTCAAGTAAATAATGTTTTCCTCTCTCAAAATCATAATATATTTAAGTGAAATACACGTCCAAACACAATTTTAATTTTTAAATATTTTTTTTCAACTTAACTTAAAAAGTTAAGTTTTTTTAAATCTCACACTTTTTATCTCCAATCGCCTGCTAAATTTCATCCTCTCACGATATTCATTATTCTCCTTTCTCTTTCAACACAATCTTTCCAACTCACAATGAAAATAACCCAACACTGAAATTTTATCCCCTCCCAAATATCTCAACGATATGGCCATCAATTGGATTTTCTCGCCTAATATATGTCTTTATTACACTCTGAAATTTTATTGAATTAAAGAATTTTAATTTGCATAATAAAGAACTTTCATACTAAAATTTTGAATGTAGGAAGGCGGTATTTCCAACTGTCCCTTTCAATGTTGGCTGCTTCAATTACAAAGCATTACTAGGTTTATTAGTAACTTTTTAGAGACTAAACAATAGTTTCCTTCTCTTAATTTTACTTTTTTCTTCCAAATATGAGGGAGTATATTGTGGATTCAAGAAGGGGAAAAGCTACATCTTGATGCTCTTTCATCTGGTGGATGGTGTTGGAGGAATTACTAGTGCTATTGAATTATATGTGAGGAGAATATAAAGGGCTGCTCGCTGCACTAAGCTCCCATTATATGCGAGATTCGGAAAAGGATCGAACCACAAGGATCTATTATATGCTACTTTACCTTGTATGTTTGGAGAATACGTATTTTGGTATATCATGCAAATAAGAAAACCAACGGTGGATGAAAAGCCAACCAGGCCAAAATACTAAGTCGCCCGCTTTCGTAGAACAATATTATGGTGCATACTGGAAGCGACGGTATATATTGTTTAACTAAAATTAAACAAGAAGATTACCAAATCAAGATTGATTACATTCATCTCATCTACAGAAGGCTATATCATTTGTACCAAATATTAAGATGGACCACAATGCATGTCCCAACAATACCATTTCAGCCCCCTAAATTGGGAATGGAACAACAAAACGGTGACCCATCAGAGAAAGAAAGTTGAACAAATGGTCATTAATTATGATATACCGAATTGTATGTCCAGTACGGGGTATATTTACCTACTCTAGTTCACTTAGTCACCAAACTTCCCCTCCATTTTTTATTGTAAAATCAATATCAGATTGGACCTCTCCTTAAATTTTATTTGCAGATAAACCAAATATTCATCTGGCCCACTTTTAAGCTCATAATTTTTTCTTGTTTTTTCTTTTATTTTCAAAAGAGGGTGTGGGTTGGTTTCAAATAGGAAATTCAAATTTGAAATCCCTGAGGCTTAGTTTTTGGAAGTTACTTGTTGCGCAGCTACTATTTTAGCATCTTTTTTTGCTGATTCTACAGTCAAAAGTTTTTTGAAATTTATATATCCTCCTTTCTTTTTATTTAAAAAGAGAACAACTTTTAAAGACCACCCAAAATCTTCATTATTATGAAACTACAACCTAGCATGGAACAGTCAACTATTGGAAGTTCAAGAAGAAGAGATGATGGAGACTTCAACTTAAGAGAATGGACTCTTAAGGCCAAAATTAGCAGAGAAAATACCAATTCAAGAAGATTTTCAGCTTCTTATATTAGAAGTTTCAGAGAAGATGCTAAGTCTTTTAGATCAAACATATCTATTTCAAGTACTGCTTCTTCCCCTGGCTACACCTTAAGAGGTAATACAACTAACACTATTTCCCTCTTCCCTCATCATTATTTTTTTATACTATTTTCTTATAAAGTTTTAATCTTTTTTACAGAAGAAATTGACCCTTCAACTTATTCTTTTACCACTGCCCTTAAAGGTGAGTCCTTTAGAATATCAGTTAAAAACTTCTGTCTTTTACACATGCGAATTCAACATCCAGCGTCAATGAGTTCAGAATGCGTGATATTTTAATTTCTTTAGCATATGTGTATGTTCGAATGGGAGCCTTAGAACAGCAGTAATGTTGTCGCCGTGTGATCTATAGGTCACACGTACGAGCCGTGGAAGCAACCACTGATGTTTACATTAGGGTGGACAGTATGCATCACACGCCCTTCCCCAGAATTGCGTGAACGGGGAATGCTTTGTGCACCGGGCTGCGCTAGCACATGTGTATATTGTTTGAGCCAAATTCTTCCATTTTTCAACTTCACAGAATTTTTGGTTTGTTTGTTTGAGTGCAGCATTGCAGGCAAAAACAATATATAGTTGGGAATACATGTCACCAGATGGATTGGCTCTAAATTCCAAGTGGAATGAGGCTGAGAAATACATCTGTAATCCTTTATCAGGGGAAGTTCCTTTGGAATGTCTATCTGCAAAAACACTAAGTGGGAGATCATTTCGCCAATTAGCCAGCAAAATCACCATGTCTGCACCTTTGATTTATCCTTCTCAATTTCAGACTCGACAATTCCAAACAAAACCTCCAATAAAAGTAGTACCTCATTTGCCTACACATGAAGTTGAAGTCCAAATTCCAAGCAAAGGTCTAAACAGTTTGTTCTCTTTCCATTTCTTAGTTACTATATATAACTTAAACTATGTCATTTACTGTTTTTTAATTATTTTAGAGAAGAAGGGTAGCATTACTAGAGATGTGGGAATACAGAGCAGTAATCCAGCTTACATAAGTTCAAGGAGTCCAAGTCCTGCTCGTACGCCATCCATTGAGGAAAGATCTACAAAACGCTGTGAAGCAGATGCTGGTGATTCACCTATGACTACTCCTGAATTAAAATCTGAGAAACTGGTACGTAATATTTTGGTGCTTTCTACGATAAATTCCAATAGTAGTTAATTACTCCAATGTTTGCATGGTCTATCTGTAACCTCCCTGTACTTTTAAGCGAACTTACGCATAACTTGATCACTTCACTTAACCATCATATTGTTTTGAGTTTACGTACTAGTAATAGTGTAAATGACTTTTACATTGTCTCGTTATTTAAAATTGAAATGTGGACCAGTGACCTAGAAAATAAGGTAAGCAGCCCTGATAACTTATAAATTCTTTTCCTTGACTAAGTCGAATAAGTGGCGTAGCCACCCAATGCCAAGGGTAGTCAAGCGTCGACCCTTCGCCAGAATATTATCCTGCATATAAGTTAAATACTACTGTACTTTATATGGTTATGTATATTATATTTTGGACATCCTTAACACAGTTGAGTGAGACAGTCTAGCGGTTCAGTGTGTTCAAAGTGACATGTTGTTCCAGGGTTCAAAGTTCTGCCGATTTGTTTGCCAAAACTAAATGGAGACCATCTTGTGTGGTCGATTTGATTCTTTTTCAATCTAATTTTTTTTATAAAACAACTCTTAAAACTTAAAATTTGTATAGAAATAAACAACTAATCTTAAAAGTAATTTTTTAACTAAAAGTTATCTCTTAAATAAATTTTATATTTTAAAAATTAAGCTTTATAAAAATTTCTTCAACAAAAGCTCTTTAGAAACTACAAATTCTCTCGATTCTCTTTCCTTTGGTTTTATGCTTACTTTTATTATTAAAATTTCTAATGTTAATTTTTTGTTATTTTAGTTTTGATTTATAAAATTATAGTTCTATTAATTTCTTTTATTGTTTAGTTAAATGTTGGGTAATTTGATTTAAAAATTTGATACACCATTTACGGATAAAAAAAATTATTAACTTGTTTAAAGTTTAAACACTCTTGGTAAAATTCTTAACTACGCCACCAAGTCAAAAATGATAATACTTTTCGTACTAGGTGGGGGACTTTACAACTAATTGGTCCCTGGAGCATCGTTCAGTACATATTAAGTACCATGCACATGCAAAAATGACATTACTTGCATTTGTAATTGTGGGCACTAAATAAGTTCTTGTGCTGATTCTTGGAACGAGTGAGACATCGTAGCTTTCACTTATTTTTTCCTTTTTATTTTAGTTTGATTTTACTAGAAATGGTTATAAGCTGTGCTTTTAGAGGAAAAGGTCACTTTAGGAAGCCAAAAATGTTATGCGCTCCACCGAAAAGATTGTTTAGGAATTGTCATCTTCTCAACTATACTTCTCAATAATTCATGCTAGAAAGAAAAGATTCTTTCTAGTATCATATCGGCATCTCCTTTATCAAAGTGAAATTAACTTATATGCACTAAAGTATAATTTTTTTTTAATACTATTAATGTATTTTAATTTATTATTTTTCATGTTATTATAGTAGAGCATAATCACTTCTTCTTTTAGGTGGCTGAACTTGTGTAAATTAGAACTGTCACTATACAGCTTATCTCACCTTTTTTTTTCTTTTCTTCTTTCCAGCTATTTTATACTCCGATAACTGTTTGTTTAAGATTCTTAAAAGATCCTAAGAGCTTTACCATTGCCTTATATCATAGTAGCCTTTTTCAGGTAAAGCATCTTTTTCCTACTAAAAGAATGTGTAAAACAAGAATTCAATGCACCGCAGTAAAAGATACTCCTATTTACACAAATTGAGGCACTTATAACGTAATTAAAGGTAAATCTCTATAACAGTAGTAATAGGTAACCTCGTAAAAATAGTAAGTAATGTGCTGTAATACGTTAAATTATGCCAATGTATATAATTTAAGTGCAAACAAAAATAAGAATATTGTTTATGACACGAGTTAAGTAATTTCCCAATCGAAGTGATATTGTGCATTGAGTTCAGAATCACATGCAAACATTAGAGATGGTGACATTGACTGTAATAATGTGTACGTAAAATGTTCATAGGTGGAAGTGAAAGAAACAAGACGAGAAGAAGACACAAAAAGAAATGGGGAGCAGGTGGAAGAGAGAAATACAAGTACTACTAATAATTACAAAGGGAAGCAGAGCAGGCACAGGGAAGTTGGTGCAGGGTGCTTGTCATGGAGGAGTTTATGTGGAGAAAGAAAGCATAATAGTACTAGCTGTAAATCAATAAGGAAGAAGAAGAAGAACAACAACATTTTTCTTTGCCATATAAATGGATGTTAAATGGAACAATATTATGTCCTTGCTTTTGGATAGAAAGATTCTTTCTTTCCCTTTGATCAGTACAGTACTATAACTTGTCTCTTCTCTATTTCTCTCTTGTTTCTTAGATACTACAAAATCTATTAGAGGAACATGAAAGTGCAATCATGAATTGCAGCAGTTCAGAATAGGGTCATCCATTTTTTTTTATTAATCTTTTTCTGTTTTTTGCCTTCTAGGTATGTTATGTACTTATGTTCTTTCTCTTTCTTGTAACATAATTTTGTTCTGAGTAGAGCTGACAACTTGACTATCACGTGCATGCATGCTTCCGTTAGAAACCAAAATTCTGTGCTACGGGTGTAAAAGAATCTATTCAAACATACTGTTGTTTTAACCATGTCCAATTATTGCATGGTTCGTGATTGTGAAACTGATATTAATTGAGAAAGATACTCAAAAAGAAAACACCAATTAATTATTGCAGCAGAGTCCTATTAATTTTGAAAGAGAAAGAAGAGTTTATAAGAATGACTTTGTTGAAAATTATCAGACAGTTCTAGCTAAGCTAGCATTAGACATAGATTTGATTGAAACTTAAAATAAAATGAGTTTTTTTTTTTAAGATAGAATGAAAAATAATTTTTGAAAGTTGAAATTGTATTTGGACATGCATTTTACTTGAAAATAATTTGAAGTTTTATGAGTAGAAAATTTCAAAAACTATTGTAGAGCTGTTTTTGAATTTTTAAGATTTTGTTTTCAAAATTTATAAACAAAAAGATATTTGAAAACAAAATTTAAAAAAAAGAAACTCCCAAATTTTATGTTCAAACAGGAGCTAAGATTGATCTTGGTCCGTTAGTACCTTAGCTTAACAGCTGTATATTGTCAAAACATCATAAGAGTTCTTGATTAATGTAACTTCACTATTCTAAGATATGCTGCAACTTGAAGGAAGCAATCATCTAAAGCTTGAGAAGTGGGTTAACGAAACTGTTTACCCTTGGCTTCGGATAACAATTAAATTTGTACGTGGTTTTAAGGACACGTGATTTGGTTTGATACAAATAATAAAGAATAAAACAGAGATAAAAGTCAGTAAATAAATTGAAAAAAATGCAAACCACAAGCCTTGAATAGTCTTGGCCTTGATTGATTTCTTCGAGATGAACAAATATGAATCAAACATATAAAGAGATAATAAAGCACACTTCTTTTCTATATTTTGACAATTGAATCGTAAGATGCCTTTTACAATTGCATTGCCCCTTTATATGGTGGGGAGGGGGNAGTACAGACGTCTCCGTACCGATCTGCAAGACTCTACTAAACCCGCTCATGACTCGTGAGACCTATGTAACCTAGGCTCTGATACCAACTCTGTCACGACCCAAAATCCCAACCTGGTCCTGATGGCGCCTCTCGTGAAGACAAGGCAAGCCAAATCAATACAACTGCTCTTAAACAGTTAAACCATGTAGTTTAAAACAAGGATAAATAAACAACAAGGTAGTTCGGAATATATATATATATAGTACTATCCCGACTACAGCCCTCAGATCGGGGTGTCACAAAGTCATGAGCCACTAAAGAAGGCCTAAAGATAATATAACTATTACAATACCTTAAGCACAATTGTTTGAAAGAAGTAAAGTCAACAAAATCAAAGAGTTACGGGGCTGCGGACGCAAGCAGCTACCTCGTAATCTCCGAAGCTCCGGCTCAGCAGTAGTTGTCAGTATCTCGGAGCGGGACCGATAGCGCCTGAATCTGCACACATGGTGCAGGGAGTAATGTGAGTACTTCCAACTCAGTGAGTGGTACTGGTGGTCGTCTCACTCGTCCAGTAGTTCGTGGTCTCACCATCTGTGAGAGGACAGAATAATAATAATTTTAGTACTTAGAACAACAAATTCGCACGATAAGAATTTCAATAATATGGAATTTTCCTAAAAAGGTTCTGCCGCCTCTCGAAGATAAGTACAGACGTCTCCGTACCGATCTGCAAGACTCTACTAAACCCGCTCATGACTCGTGAGACCTATGTAACCTAGGCTCTGATACCAACTCTGTCACGACCCAAAATCCCAACCTGGTCCTGATGGCGCCTCTCGTGAAGACAAGGCAAGCCAAATCAATACAACTGCTCTTAAACAGTTAAACCATGTAGTTTAAAACAAGGATAAATAAACAACAAGGTAGTTCGGAATATATATATATATAGTACTATCCCGACTACAGCCCTCAGATCGGGGTGTCACAAAGTCATGAGCCACTAAAGAAGGCCTAAAGATAATATAACTATTACAATACCTTAAGCACAATTGTTTGAAAGAAGTAAAGTCAACAAAATCAAAGAGTTACGGGGCTGCGGACGCAAGCAGCTACCTCGTAATCTCCGAAGCTCCGGCTCAGCAGTAGTTGTCAGTATCTCGGAGCGGGACCGATAGCGCCTGAATCTGCACACATGGTGCAGGGAGTAATGTGAGTACTTCCAACTCAGTGAGTAATAAGTATAAATAATTACTGAAAGTAGAAATCACATAATGCACAAGGCAATCTATAAAGAAGTAATAAAACATCAGTGAAATGGTAAAACAGGGTAATTTCTAACAGAAACTTCTTTCAACTGATCAATGAGTAGTAACAGAAAACACTTCAAAACCGCCCCTCGAGCCCATTATCATTTAAAATCAGTAAAATCTTTCAAAAAAATCTGGTTACCAGTTGTCATTGTTACCAACTGTAACCTACAGTTGTCATTGTTACCAACTGTACTATCTTTGGTTACCGGTTGTCATTGTTACCAACCGTAACCTACAGTTGTCATTGTTACCAACTGTATCATCTACCCATCTCCGGTTATCAGTTGTCATTGTTACCAACTGTAACCGACAGTTGTCATTGTTACCAACTGTTTTATCATTCGTTACCGGTTGTCATTGTTACCAACCGTAACCTACAATTGTCATTGTTACCAATTTTAGTATCATGATGGGTACCCTGCGCTCACTGTGGGTGGTTCAGACTTCCGGAAGGGCTTTCGCGGCCCAAGCGCTATATCATATCTCGTGGCGGCGTGCCTCCCGATCCCATATACATTATATCTGTGGCGGCGTGCCACCCGATCCCTTTAAAATCATTTGAAAACATCATTAAGTTTTCAAAACCAAGTTCAAACAATGATTTTCAAATAATTAACAAACATCCCCGAAGGATTTACATAATCGGCGTGAAGCCCAAATATCATTTCAGTAATTCAAAACAGTAATAAATTACCCCTGAAGGGTTCATAAAACCGGCACGAAGCCCCAATATGGCTAGAAGCCCAAATCATTATATTATCAAATCAGTTTCAATCAAGTAAGTAGTAAAAGAATCAACTGGGATGGACCAAGTCACAATCCCCAACAGTAAACGATCCCACGCTCATCATCGAGCGTGTGCTTTACTTCAAATAGCACTACGATGTGCAATCCGGGGTTTCAAACCCTCATAGCATCATTTAATACCATTACTCACCTCGAAATCGGCTAAATCCTTAGCCCGCGACGCCCTTGCCCTTTGAATTGGCCTCCTCGCGCGTCGAATCTATTCAATTTCATAATCATTACGTCACAATAAGCTATGGGAACAAAACCCAAACGGAAATAATAAAGTTTACTAAGAAATTCCCAATTTAGCAAAACCCGGGCCCCGGGCCCACTTCCCGAAACTCAGAAATTATTATCTAAACGTGTTCCTTATCTCTTCGCGAGTTTACCCATATAAGATTTGTCGGATTTCGACTTCGAATCGACCTAAATCCCCAATTTCTCATTTTTATAAATTGAGAAGAACCCTAGGTTCTTCTTTCACAATTCCATGGATTCATGAGAGGATTGAGCATAGAAATCATAATCTAAGAGAGATTTAGGGCACAAAATACTTACCCGTTATTTTCCTTGAAGTTCCCTCTCTATTTGTTTCCAACTTCACTTTAATCTTCTTCTTAAAAGCTCCCAATCGTTTCTAAGGTGTTGAAATCCTTTTTTCTTGTAAGATTTATCACGAAATCTACTTTGCAAGTGTGTTTGGGGGCTGATTTATAAGGATTCTTGTGTTTGGAAGATGTTTTCTCTTGTAGGTGCTTGTTTTGGATCTTAAAAGAGTAAAATAGATCATGGGTCCTATTTAAAATGGGTAAAAAGTCGGGCAAATGTACTGGAGAAGGCCAATTCGCGACCCCTTAGCTGATCTCCTTTCTTTCTTTTACAAAGATTACTCTAACTTTTTCATACGAAGTCCGATTTGGATGATTCTTTTTGCTACAGCTCCGTAATTTCAAGACGGAGCTAATTCTTCAAACGAAATTGAATTTGGAGGTCCTTTTAGTAATTCTAATATCCATTACACCAAAAAGTATGAAGTTAACGCTTTATAAAGCGACGAATTAAGTCCCGTTAACCATTCAAAATTCACCCGAGACCCCCGGGACTTTATCCGAACATGCACACATGTTCTATAACCTCATTCAAATTTGTTCCAATCTTTGGAACACTAAGATGAACATCGATTTATTAAATTTGTATTGAAACCAATTCTATGAACTTCAAGGATCCTCAATTCGATCCTTCGATCCAAACCCGACCAAACGATGTCCGAACGGTCTGAAAATTTGCACGCAAGTCCAAAATCACATAAGGAACCTACAGCAACTTTTGGAATTTCATTCCGACTTCCGGATCAAAATTCGACCTATCGACCGGAAACTCGAACTTCCTCGATTCAAATTTAGTGTTATTCGAGGTCTATCAAATATATTCCGGTCATTCGTATAAGTCATATATCCTCTCCCGAAGCTAGTCGAGTCGTCGGATTTCAAATTCGAGCCCTCTAACTCGAAAGTAAATTTCGGGGTTGACTTTTGTGACTTAGACTTTCGCAAATGAGACCAGGTGTCTCATTTCTTTCAAATTTTCTTCGAGTACATCTTATCAACTTAATTTCAATTAGTATAATTAAAGAAATAAATTGTACGTGGTTTTAAGGACACGTGATTTGGTTTGATACAAATAATAAAGAATAAAACAGAGATTAAAGTCAGTAAATAAATTGAAAAAAATGCAAACCACAAGCCTTGAATAGTCTTGGCCTTGATTGATTTCTTCGAGATGAACAAATATAAATCAAACATATAAAGAGATAATAAAGCACACTTCTTTTCTATATTTTGACAATTGAATCGTAAGATGCCTTTTACAATTGCATTGCCCCTTTATATGG
>MCJB01049868.1:0-37635 GCA_002018475.1 Nicotiana obtusifolia
TAAAATCTGATTTAATTAATGTTCCACATAAGCGACCAACTTTGGTCGCCAATTTCCCCATAAATTTCCCTTCAATAAGCGACCAACTTTGGTCGCCAATTTTAAAATCTGATTTATTTAATATTCAACATAAGCGACCAACTTTGGTCGCCTATTTCCCCATAAAATTCACCTTCGATATGCGACCAATTTTGGTCGCTAAGTTTAAAATCTGATTTATTTAATGTTCAACATAGGAGACCAACTTTGGTCGCTTCTTTGCCCATAAAATTCCCCTTCAGTTAGCGACCAACTTTGGTCGATAATATAAACGTGGGTCCAGTTTGGCGACCAAAGTTGGTCGCAAAGTCTGAATTTTCTTTGACCAACTTGGTCTGACCAGTCCGGTCAAAAAGTTGACGAATAGGGAGACCAATTAGCGACCGAAGTTGGTCGCTATTTGATTTAAGTTTTTTTTTTCAATTTTTTCCTCTACTTGGCGACCAATGTTGGTCGCTTTTTGAGGCAGACCAACTTTGGTCGCTAATTTTTGGTCGCTAAAACACTGATTTTTAGTAGTGTTGCTTTTGCTGATTTCTTTTCTTATAAGCTCCTGCAAAATGGTAAAGTGAGAAGAATAAGCAGAAAAATGCTGGAACAAGTGATCATTCAAAAATTTTATTGAGAGAGTGAGATGGTAAGAGACAGTGATGAAGAAAGAAAGAAAAATTGATGAGAAAGGCGGCGGTGAATGGGAAAAAAGAGCAGAGAGAAAAAAAGAAAATGGTGTAACTGAATTCTTTAATTTAACGCACTAATAATAAATTAATATAAATAAATTTTAAATATTATATAGAAAATTCGGTATTG
The DNA here is from genome assembly GCA_002018475.1 of Nicotiana obtusifolia. Lineage (NCBI taxonomy): Eukaryota > Viridiplantae > Streptophyta > Magnoliopsida > Solanales > Solanaceae > Nicotiana > Nicotiana obtusifolia. The sequence continues at coordinate 850 of MCJB01049868.1, forward strand.
AGTTTCTATGATCGGTATACTTTTCTCAAAATTATGTGAAGAGATAAAAGATAATTAAAGTAAATAACTTTTATGATTAACGTTACTAAATAATTTTTTGGATAGATTTGTCAAAACGTTAAACGACACTTATTTTAGATAGAACGAGATAATAGGAAAAAAGGGGATCACCTTTGACTTATATTTTTGCGAAAGGCTTTTTGTTTATTTTTCGCAAATTATTTCTAAAATATCTGTGTATTTGGTATGATGAGTCCTAATTGGCAACTCGAAAGGCAAGAAACTAATTTAAAATTTTATAAATTAATTAATGATGTAACAAGCTGATAAGCTAGTTGTAGCTAATTTCTACCTCACACTGTGATTATTTAAGTTATTAATTGCTAAAAATTCTACTATATGTATCACATGAGATAATCCAAAACTATCACTATCAAGCCTAGTGCATGATCAGCACAATCAAAAGATTTTGGTGGATAACTCCAACAAAGAGAATAAAAGAAGAAAGAATTAAGAACTTTATCCAGGATTTATTACTAAATAAAATAAGAATTAGCAAAGGAATTAACAACGTACGGATTCTATAGCTAAATAAAAAAATTTGTTACAAACGAAATTCGTAGCTAATTTTATTTTTTTCTGATAGTGAATATACTGAGAAGAGAACAGAGTTGCCTCAATAGGATCGGTAAGGTAAGGTTTAGCTCGGTAGGTGTTTGCTTAGGTACTATGCCTTTGAATACACCCAAATGGCTATTAGATTATATGTCCTCGTGAGACTTTGCCAGCTACACCATGACTCCTCTACATGAGGCTGCTATACAGGCAATGTGAGGCGCAGAGGAGTAATTATATAGCCAAGGCATATAGGCGACACTAATCGAGCTTCTGTCCCCCTTACTTGTACTTTTCATTTGCAGTTTGCTTTTATTATGATTAAAAACTTATAATTTGCCCAAAAAAAAAAAAATAGAGTTGAATTTGAAAAACTAAGGGGAAGAAAAGAATTAAAAGAAACAAAATGAAAATGTTTGTAGAAAAGACTTTACGTCAGATGTGGCAATTATGCAAACAATTGCGCAAGTTCAACCTTAGGTATAGATAGTATTTTTTTTTTTAGGCCAAAACCAAAAACGAAAAAGAAACAAAGAAAAAAGAACCAAAACAACAAAAGAAAAAAACAAGAAAAGGGAAGATAAGTACATGCATATATTTTTCTACTGAACATTTTATTATATATACGTAGACGGTCGGGTCCTATATTCTAGTTACTAGTTAGAATCGGAACTACCTACTGACCACTCCTGTAACTGACCGAAGCAACCCCCAGTGCAGATCAGAACGAGAACTCGTTTCCTCTTCGAGTTAAAGCTAGAGCCCCCTACTCTATTTAACGAACCAGGGAAAGGAAAGAGGGGAATCAGGGCATACATCATATTTTGGGACGTGATTCTTTCTGGGATCATGCTAAACGCAAAATACTTCGTGCACAAAGTCGCCAAGGCTTTCCTTATATGTACACATCATAACTTATCTCTTAATCATGATAAATTAACTTGATTTGATATAAAATACATTCTAAGTACTTTTTTTCCCTTAATAGGATTGCTAATGATACACTTAGTTTTTCTATGTTCAAACGTGCAGCTGTTGCCTAATGTTGTGACGCCGAGATTCTTTTTGTCTTTTTGAGGAATTGGTCAACTTGATGATTTATTAGTAGTTGTAACGCACAACTTCACAATACCCAACTCCCCATTCCATTTGACTTTATATTGCTTTTGTTTGAAATTCCTGTGTAAACAAATACCTGCTTTGTCTTTTGACTTCAATGCTACAAAATTACGCCTTTTTTAAAAGCATACTTCCTCCGTCTTCCGTTCACTTTTATTTGTCTATTATTAATTTTTTATATTTTAAAAAAAATAATAAATAAAATATATAATTTATTATGATATTTATATTAATTTATATATATTTTTAATGATTTTGAGAAAATAATTTGAAATGAGTAATTAATATTATATGTATAATAGTAAAAAATAAATTATCTTCTCTTGATATGCTAAAAGTAATAAGTAAAATTGAAAATTTATTTTTAGAATACTGGACAAGTGAAAGTGGACGGAAACAGTATTATTAATCTTGGAAGTTTCAATCACCAACTGTAATCGCAAGGATCAATGCTTAAAGCAATGTTTTTATCCGACATTTACTTTTTGGGGATTTTTACCCAATACCAGCTCACAAAGAAGAATAATTCTACCTTTTATTCTCAACGAATTTCACTTTTTATGCTTTTTTTTCACTTTTACTTATGTTCCCTCAATAATTTAGTGAAAATATGCACCTTTTTCTTTTCTAATTTGAGTAAGAGCTGGATTCATGATATTTTATGATCCTTATTTAGTATGGTCCAAGTTCAAACCTTTCGGGATTTAAAAAAATCTGAAACTGGAATAAATTTTATTAAATTAACATATCAACATTCAACACCGACAGCCTATTCGGAAAAATGAAAAAACAAAACCTTTCATGTTATAGTTTTTTGGTGTTATTTGTGCATTATGCCTTTTTATAATTTTATAATTTAAAAAGTGACATTTTCAAATATCTTATGTGTAATACTAAATTTTTTATGTATAAAGAAAGAGATAGGATCATAAAATTAAAACTAATTTTTTTCGAATCTTTTATGAAAATTTTGTATTTACGAAAGCATATTCCAAGTTCTAACTAAGAATGATCGGACGTATTGCAAGCCATCATATATCCTTTTAATTATCTCGCTGTCAACCTAAAATTAGGTAAAACTGAAACTAAACTTTCCAATGCACTAAAAAGGCAAATTTCAAGGTTAAAACACTAAGAAAGAAATCTCTTAAGAGAAATGAATGAATTAATCAAAGGTATCAAGTTCAAATCTTTAGTATAGAAAGGTATTTGATAAGAAAAGCTTTTTTTTTGCACGAATTCAAATTAATCGAGCTCAAATCTTTAATCTAGAAAGGTATTTGATAAGAAAAGTTTTTTTTGCACGAATTCAAATTAATCAAGTTCAAATCTTTAGTATAGAAAGGCATATGACAAGAAAAACTTTTTCTGCACGAATTCAAATTAATCGAGCTCAAATCTTTAGTATAGAAAGGTATTTGATAAGAAAAACTTTTTCTACACGAATTCAAATTAATCGAGTTCAAAGCTAATATCAAACACAAATTGAAAAAACAAAAAGATTATGTAAAGAAAGAAGTCCCACACTACCTCTCCAACCAATTAATAACCAGCCTTCGCGTAGCAAACAAGCAAAGCATCAGCATTCACATTTCACACCACAGCATGCAACTAACGAAAGGAAAATGATGTAAAACACAATGATGCAACAGAAATAATAATAATTCATAGCCGTAAACGATATTTATATTTCATATATTTACAAAAGTGAATTGACTACAACGATGACTCCACTCAACAACTAAAAGGTTTTTCCTTTTTTAAAACAAAATCTCTTCATCATTAAAGTCGCCCATATTGACATTTCACAAAAACGACCCCAAAATGGTTATAAATTCTAATACAAATTTCCTCCAAGTCTAACCTCATACTTTACACCCATTGCAAGAGGGCTTTTTCCCTCATGACCCACCTCACCTAAATACTCCTAATTTTCTCTCATAATTATTTACTTATGTTAATAACAACACAAACTCTCATTTACTTACAGACAACAAGACACCACTACATACAGACCCTTTTAAACATATTTACACTAGGCAAAAGGGAACTTTTTCTCCTGCTGCTGCTAAACCAAAAGTGGATTACTCTCCTTCGTGTAACTTCAAATTACCTCTATATTTACTTTTAAGGGTTCAATCAAGCCAGGGCAGGGATGCTACAGTTACGACGATCCCTGTCGAGGCAATCGAAACCCTCAACTCTAACAGCCGGATTGTTGCCAAAATTCGCCCTCACACATCCGCCATGTTTCCTGGCGGATGCAGCTGGGGACGAAGCAGCCAGTCCGGAAGGTATGGGAATTGCCCGTGGTGAAACTGGGGTCATGACCTTCTCATCCCCAAATCGTGCATCTTGAATTAATGGGTTAGATACTCTGCTCGGCGGTGACCCACAAAAAAATGGGGGCGACGAGGCTACCTGTGCAGATGATTGATCCGCACCACCACCCTGTAACAACATTCAAAACCAATAATCAGCACATATACATCATATGACTAGATATAGAAGTTAATCCAGTTAATAAGACATGTAAATTCATTCTAAGCCACTCAATTATACAATAAGATGAACTTCCCAACCTAACACCTTACACTGACAACTACATGGTGCCCACACACTTAGACAAAAGCCCTTCTCAATATGTCCACAAAGGTTCTCATTCATTTTACCAGAAAATTTTATTTTGATTCTTCACTTTTTGTCAAATAGATGGACTCCACATGAACAACAAAGATGAACAGTATAAGCTATGGGTTAAACTGAACCAAATAACTTTTGCTCAGCCTTTACATATAAGAAATATACTAACTATGTAGAAATATTAAATTTTGACCCAATAGTGACATCCAGAGCCTATAAAGTTCAAATCTGGATCCGCCTCTATATATTTTATTATCACAAATAATTGACAAGCACTAAACGAACTCACCTTTGCGAGGATGATATCCAATAGATCAGCTCCAGCTCTTGAATCACACAACTCTTGCTGATGGCTGTTGAAACCAAAAATTAAGAAGTTTTAGTCAAAAAAGAAAGCTACGCAAGACTTTTTGAAACAATTTTTAAGTACTAAAAGCAAAGGAATTGTTACCTAACATGCCTTTTGAGAGATCTGAAAGGTTCATTTACAGTAGCGTTCAAAAGGCCGAGACGCCGAGGCTTAGGGCAAACAACGGCATCCTTTTTATTATCAGAAATTGAACTCCACATATCTTCACAAGCAGCGAAAACACCTTGTTGAATTGCACAGTGATTCATCTCTCTCTAGCTTGATAATAATTAGATCTAAATTCAAAAAACCACCTGCTACAGAAAAAAAAAAAGGAATTTTAAGTTAGAGCTCATAGACAAATTTTATGGATCTAAAATAACAGATTCGCTGAAATTACTGTGAGAAAAAAAACGCCTGCTTTGGAAAAAAAAGGATTTTTACAAGCTTCATATAAAAATTTACAGATCTGAACTCTGAATTAGCTAATTGAAATTAAGATACTGGTAATTTAAAAATTATACGAGCTATGTGAAGAATATTTTTACAGATCTGGACAAATGACTAAAGGAATAGTGAGGCGGAGATACGCAGGCGAGGAATTTTGACCTTTTCGTTGAGACAACAAAGAAGCAGCCAGAAAAATCAGTATCTATAGCAAAAATCAAAGGTCTTCTAAAACACGTGATTAATTGATAAACATGTTTGTGAATTCAAAAATTTAGTGGATTAATTAAACATCTATTCACTGAAAAAAATCAGAATCTTCTTAGTTCTTCACAGATCTACGCTTACCCTTTGATTTCAACAAATTAAAGTAAGCGCAACAGACGAAAATTCAGTTTGACAAATCAAGCCTAGAAACTAGAAAGAAATTTCCACAAATTATTGCGACAAAAATTCATGTTCCAGCAGCTAATTCATTCGGATTTACTTCGGAAAAACAGCTCAAACTATTTGATTTTCCACATACTTTACAAAACATTTTCAAGCTCTATTTACATACAAACATAAGCTCAGGAAAAAAAAATTGAAAAACAATTTCTTCAACAAAATCAACATGTGAAAAGCAATTTCTTCAACAAAAAAATTAGAAAAACTCATAAAAATCTTCAAATAAGATTTAAAAAATTGAGAGAGAAAAATCAGCTCAGAAATTATAACAAAAACTAATAGCTAAACAACGAAACTGACAAGCTGTAGTATAGCGAAACTAATCATTTTCTGATGAAGTATAATAAATCATTTCAAAACAGCTCGAAGAATTGCAACTTCAGCACTCAGAGAGAGAGAGAGAGAGAGAGAGAGAGAGAGAGAGAGAGGAGCTTACCTGAGGGAGCTGTACAGAAAAGTGGAAAAAACTTGGGTTCCTCTGAAAGGAGGATTCAAAGAAGAAAAAGAAATAACAAAGAGAGAAAGATAAAGAAGAAACGGTCAGTCTTAATAGACAAGAGTAACGAAGGATAATAAGGAGGAACTCTCTGACTTTTTATAACATCTAATGAGAGAGAAAAATATCATAACTTCATAATTATTAAAGTATTTAAATTTTTAAGAAAAAAGGGAAAAGAAGATGAGAGAGAAAATTCGCGTATGGGAGGCAAGATCTGCAACACCTGTAAAATGCTTTTAAAATGAAATGAAGGGAAAGAAAAGCAATAAATAGTTGCTCTATTCAACAAAATAAAAATTAACGGATCGATCTAAACTAAATATAATGGCTAGAAAAAAAATATATAAAATATGTATAATTTTTTATAATTATATATATATAGTATCGATTATTATTTTTTAAAATAAATAAAAAATATTTTATTGTTTCTTTCGAAAATGGATTTTTAAATGATCTACTTTTAGGGATCGTTTGGTACGAATACAAGTAATGCAGGGATTAGTAATGCAAGGATTGTAGTGCTGGGATTATTTTTTATCAAGTGTTTGGTTCATCGTATTAAAAATTAGCTTGTATTTGGTTTAAAACTGCACAAAATTTTATTTACAATTATACCCTTGAATATTCTTCTTTCTGTATATAAAAAAATTTAGGAAAAGAGTTTGAGGGGCGGTTTAGTAATTTTAAGGTCTTATCCAGGTATAATTAATGCAGGAATTAATAATTCCTTAATTTTTTTGGTATTAACTAAGAACTCCTATAAGTTATAAATAATTCATGTATTAAGTATGTATAAATTAAATTACATAACTAAATATTATATTGGACGAATTAAATTTTTATACGAAGCTTTTTAACGGGTCATGCCGGGAGTGCCTACCAAACGACCTCTTAATGGGTCATGCCGGGAGTGCCTTGAGAAATCTCATCGTATTCGTGCCCACTCCGAACTAACATAATTTCGTTTTTTATTTATTCTTTTCGACTTAAAATTAAATATATTTTGAGTTATCAACCTTTTAGCTAACCGATCTTTAGTCCTAACTCCTAACTTCAATTCTAACCGCTAATGGGTACATAAGCTTTGTATTCTCCGTCAGAAGATGCCACGTGGCATGTATAGGTACGCCGTTGTTTTATGGCTTGGCAAACCGGCATTGAGACTGCGGCTTTATACTTCGGCCAAATAGAAGCATGACATATATTAAGCTGGACTCTCAATATAAATTTGGTTAAAATTTGAAAAAGAATTTTTAAAATTGTGTTTGAAAAATAATTTAGAAGTTGAAGTAGTATTTGAAATGTATTTTATTTTTTTTGAAAAATTAAATTTTATGAGTGGAAAAGATATTTTCACTTAAAAATTACCCGAGTAATCTCGCCATGCGTTAAGAATTGGATGGCAGGCACAATTCTTACTAGTTCTCCGCACACCAGATTTTGAAAACTTAAAAAAAATAAATCAAAAACTGATCATATTCTATAAACAAATAATATTTTCAAAAAAAGAATTGAAAAAATTTTATCAAAATCTATCACCAAACGGAAGCTAAGATAACTCTTGTTGTATTAGCGAGTTTTGAATTTAAATGCCATGAGTTTTGAAATGAGAAAATGTATCTTAGATGTATATATATATATATATATATATATTTATTTATTTATTTATTTATATACACTTATTTTTCATATGTATATATAAAATTCGAATATTATAGATTCCTCTACTCTCGAAGAACTTTTTCGTTCTTGAAATTTGAAGTCATAGCTTCTAATTAAAGATAGAGAAATTATATTTATCCGATTATTCTATCATATCCATGGGTAGTATGTCATTGTATTCTGTTCAATTAGCTTATATATATAGCTAATCGAGATGATTAACCTTAAACCTAAACAAGAAATTGGCAATTGGCATGGCTCATATGCATGACATTGAAAGATAAGTAGGTACTTATTTGGGGATTCTTAAAAGTCATTTACAACACTTAAACGTCATAAATTGATGAAAACGAACAACCCTTTATCATAATATATGAGCAAACATATTTAAGTTACACGATCGACGTTGATAAAATACATACTTGATTTTAGCGTCAACACTTTAACGTTTTAATCATAGGTTAATGTTTTATTGGTACATCGAATCAACAAATAATCGAATGCCATCTGATTGGATAACTAAAAATTTTGATCATAATTCATAAGCAAGTGATGAAGATTGGAGAGATTTTTGTAAGGAGCGCTCTTTTAAATGACCTTACATGATGCTAATCTGAATAAATTGATGAGTTTGGATTTCGAATATTTGATCACTAAAAAATATTCGAAGAAAGCATAAACTAAATCATTCAATAAAACGTGTAAGAATTAGATTGAATATACCAGAGATAAAGGGCAACTCAGTGCACAAAACATCTTACAATCATTTAAGATTCGGATAAAAATTACACCCTAAAGAATATGATACGAACGGCAATAGCCTAATGCAGCATTAGTGATTACTTCCACGACCTACCTAACCCTCTCAACTTGGCACTTTGAATTCACTTCTTGATTGGGCATTGCATTATGGCTTTTGGATTTCCGTCCGCGGAAAGATCTTTCTGCAAGTACATGTACAATTGCCTTGGTCAATTTTGAGAAAAACAAAAGCAGTGACAATCAGAAAACAATCAATTGATCCCCATGATATATTGCTCATCAATTTTTGCAGACTTCAATAATTTATTGAGTACATGTTATATTTGATCGTCAAAAGTATCAACAAATTTTTCATCAAAACAAATGATGAATTATTAAGTTATAATACAATAACTTAAAACTATTAGGATATCTAACTCATAAGCTTAAAATTTTGGCTTCGCCTTTACGTAAAAATAATCATTAATACTTGAGTTAAAATAAGTTATCGACATTATAACTCTTAGGGGTCGTTTCGTACGAACACAAGTAATGCATGAATTAGTAATGTAAGGATTAGTAATACAGCTATTAGTAATACTGGGATTGTAGTACTGGGATTATTTTTTATCAAGTGTTTGGTTCATTGTATTAAAAATTAATTTGTGTTTGGTTTAAAACTGTTACAATTATACCCTTGAATATTCTTCTTTCTGTATATAAAGAAATTTAGAAAAAGGATTTGAGGGGTGGTTTAGTAATTTTAGGGTCTTATTCAGGTATAGTTAATGCAGGGATTAGTAATCCCTTGATTTTCTTAGTATTAGCTAAGCCCTCCTATGAGGTATAAGTAATTCATGTATTAGGTATGCATAAATTGAATTAAGCAATCAAACATTGTACTGAACGAATTAAATTTTTATACATAAATTATTTTACTTAGTACAGCCTACCAACCGACTCGTTAGGATGTGATTCTTTTCGGAATTCTACGTGAATACAAGAATACTAATAAAATCTTGGATTTTTACTTCGAAGGAGGATTATGGAGCTTAGGTGGATTTGACAAAAAGAAACAAAGAAGTCACGTGGAGGGGCACAGAAGGTTAGGGGAAGGAAGTGGAAACAGGAAAGCATGTTTGGTGCCGTACGCTGTTTTTCTTTCCTCTCTTTCTATTTCTGTGTACTGTTTCAGTTTTCAAAATTCGACTTCTCCTCTCCTTATATTTACGAGAACTGACTACTCCCTTTAATTCGAATCTTTTATCTCATCTCATCTCATCTCATCATATCTTCTTTTCCTTTTAATTTTACTTTTTATACAATTTTAGTCTCTGTTTTTCTTTTTCTTTTTCTTTTTTAACAACTGATATTCAATTCGTATAAGATAGTTTTACAAAAAAAATAGTGAAGTGTTTCCTATCAAAATATTTTTTTATTTTTAAAGCTCTAACTAGAATTTTGAAGAGATTTCAAACATCTCATCACGTTTTTTCTTTTACTTGTGACCACAGGATGAAGTCGTAAAGCTGCCACTAATACTTATATTAGAGCAGATTATACATTACACCCCTAAGAGCTTGTTTGATATGAGGGATAGGAGATGATTAATCTCGGGATTAAATTTAAAATGCATTTATCTGTTTGGTTGGGATAAAATCGTGGTATAACTAATCCCGGAATTAGTTACATCCCGAGATTGTAATATTTTTTATCCCCATGGAAAGGTAAGATAACTAACCTCGGGATAATTAATCATGAGACAACTTGTTTCACAACCAAACGAACCTTTAGAGCTCGTTTGGTACGAGGGATAAAGGATAATTAATTAAGTGGTTAAATTTGAGATGAATTTATCTCATGTTTGATTGTTACATGAAACATGAATAAAATATTATTAAGAATACTTTCTTTTCCTGTTGTAGATAGAGTACTTTTTTTTTTCATTTTAACAAAATGGGCATTTTCTTTTCATGATGTAAAAGAAGTATTTTCTTTTGTTTCAATAAAAAAACTACTTTCTTTTCACTATGTAAAAAAAGTATTTTCTTTCATTTTAACAAATGAGTATTTTCTTTTCATGATATAGAAAAAGTATTTTTTTTATTTTTTAAAGAAATAATTAAGTTCTTGAAAAAAATAGAGTCCTAATAACGTTGGGTATTTTGGAGGGGGGGAGAGCAGAGAAAAATGGGACTTGGGGGAAGGGAGTGAAGAGAGTAGCATGAAAAATTTATTTTCCTAAAAAGTATTTTCTATTCTCTAATTAAACACTAGAAATATTTTCCAAAAAAAATTTTAAACTACCAACCAAAGAAAAAAAATTAAATAATATAACCACTTATTTTCAGGAATAACATTTTCTAAAAAAAAATTTTCTATAAAAAACATTTTCCTTCGTACCAAACATACCCTAATTCAATAAAACATTCATTTGGTTATTTCTTTGTCTATAAACGGGAGAGTAAAGAAAACTGTTACGCTTATTTAAGTTGATTCAATTTTAATGGACAAGTGCTGTTTACAACTGTCTTTGTACTTGAAATAAAATATAACAAATTAAATAAATTCGGCTATTGAAAAATTTATATAAGTTGCCAAACTTTGAGGCAAGTTGGCAAATTATTCAATATAGTTACATTCATAGACCGTACAATTATAAATAACCCCACATTATTATGTCTAATTAAAATGTAGCAGAGATCTAACATGCTTGGGACCTGTTAGGATTTGTCTGATTTAATGGAATTTGATTTAGATCTATCTAAATATAAAAATATAGTCAAGTTAGGACCCTTTTTGGAATTTCATATAGTACGTGAAGCCATGTTTATGGTAGAGAATTATTAGTCAATCATTTATATTAATTAGAAATTAGCAAGTCCAAATAAAATTTTAATTTTGCGAAGTCCAACTTTGCACAAAATATTGTATTAGTTATAGTGAGTACTAGATTTTATGTAGTATTGATTACCCTTAGCTTCGGATAACAATTCAATTTGTACGTGGTTTTAAGGACACGTGATTTGATTTGATACAAATAATGAATAATATAATGGAGATTAAAGTCTGCTTTTATTATTACTTTATTCGTTTGGTTTCATTCATATTTGTTGTTCATCTTGGAGAAATCAGTCAAGGCCAAGACTATCCAAGGCTTGTGGTTAGCATTTCTTCTCCATTTATTTACTGACTTTAATCTCCATTATATTATTCGTTATTTGTATCAAACCAAATCACGTGTCCTTAAAACCACATACAAATTCAATTGTTACGAAGCTAAGGGTAATCAAGTATTTTACGCTGGATAAATATGTAACAAAAATACGTGTATTATCACATAGCAGTATGCGGATATAATATTTAACGTTATTAATGGCCTTACTAAAATATGCAATTCTTTCATAGCAATTCATACCATGTACTAATCCTTACATAACACTCCACATAATTAATTTTTATTGAATAATAATTTTTTTAATTATAATTTTTACTTAACTAGATCATGCACCAAACTATTTAGGGAAACTATTTATTGTAACACCTCCGCTTAATAATAGGTCTGCGTACTAGGGTCTTCTTTTAATTATGATCCACAAAAAGATAATACATCCCTTTTTGGCAGATCTTGCTAAAACGAGTAATTAACTTATTAACCCAAAGAGAAACAGACAAATCCCACTTTAATACTTACTCTTATGTGTCCCATATATTTTAAGAACTTCCCTATCTTGATAGTTGCATTGAACATGCACAAAACCTAATTAAACAAAAACAACATGGAGCAATTTTTAAAACTTATAGAAGAATATTTTCTAATAATTGTTTATCAAGAATTCTTTAAAAAATGTCCAAAGGCGACCTTAGGTCAAATTTTTCACTATGAAGGTGTATGGGGTCAACCCGATCGTTTGCATAGGGAGTATCGATTTTGGGATTTGACGACCAGCGTCGATTGAAGTCGCCATCCGATAGGCCGAGATCGGGACATCGAGAAGAGAAGTCCGAGATCGGGATATCGAGAAGAGAAGTTCGAGACCGGATGTCATTGGAACGAAGCTCGAAGCCAAGGCGTTCGAGACGAGATCGTCGAGGCCGATCAGGGTAAAACATCATATGGTAAAATTATCAGATTTGCGTAACTAAAGGACTGGAGATCTCGTGATATGTAAATATTTCGGCGGGAATCGCGGCTCAAATCAGTAAAGACATTGAATCCATTAATTTTAGGGATATCTTATCTTGTAAATAAGATTTTTACCTTGTATAGAATTCTTTTCCCTTCCTATATAAACAGGCAACCCTATTGTAAATACATACACCTACGATCAATATACAAAAGTTATAGTCTATTTTGCTCATTCATCTGCTTCATATTTTATTTCCAAAGGATTCTAACGCAGAAAGGCTACTCAATTTTGGTGGTTTCCTCTCTTCCTTGTTCTTTAAATTTAGTCTCTATTTCCGTTTATTCTTTGACTGTATTAAACCAGATCACATATCCTTAAAATCACATATAAATTTAATTGTTACTCGTAATCAAAGGTAAACAGAAAGAGTGTGGTGAAATACATGATGTCTCTTTATTCTTAATTAGAAGTCTCGAGTTTCAGCCATGAGAATGGATAAATTCATATTACAGAATGCTTTTCCTTTCAACATGCTTTATGCGGCACAATTCAAATTAATTCGAACAATGAATTTCGATATCAGATAGCAAAAAAGAACTCGCCTATTCGCGTAAAGTTAAAGACAGGACAACTTGGTCTTATTGAGTAATACCTCGAATCTAAATAGCTAAGATGATGCAATATATTGAGTTTAATGAGAATTGTACCCCATATGGCATATGCACAACAATAATGAAGTATTTTGGAAGGAAATCAGAATGAGATTTGTGGGGTGCCTAAAGAAAAGCTTAAAGAACATGTTCTGCTGCCTTTTATTATTTGGAAAAAAGTTGTACAAATGGCAACAAACAACAAGAAGAGATAGTAAACCTAGTCACCATTCTTAGCAAATTGCATTTTCCAGCACACATTTTTGTGATTTGTGGACCTCTCTTAAATCTTGGAATTTAAGCACCTTTGTGCTAGTGGTCCATAGGATCTGCCTTTGATTGTAACTGCTTACTTTTTTATATATATATATATATATATGCTGTGTTGAGTTAGATTGCGTGCACCTTAATTAATTTTACAAGGTAATATATTACTTTTTATCATATAAATATCAGCTAATTTTGTCCATTAAAATTTGAATAGATAAAAAGAAATTTGATAGATATCATCCAATTACTTAAAAATGTCGTCTTACAGCAAATTATATATAGTGTAAATAAATTTAATATCATCGAATTACTTAAAAACGTCGTCTTACAGCAAATTATATCGGTTTAATAACTTTTTATGTAAAGAGGAGATGACGGGTGCTCTTGTGAGGAGGTGCAAGAGGTTGACCTAAAGAAGAATTGGGTAGAGGTACATGGTACATTTTCAGCTTACCGAGGATATGACCCTTTATAGGAGGGTGTGGATGTTGATAATTATGATAGAAGATCAGTAGGTAATCGAGTGTATCTCTTTTTCGTTCTTGTAATATTAGTATTATTCTCGTATTTACTTATACTTAGTTCATTATTACAACATGTTCTTTCTTTCGCTTCAATTTCCTAATCATCTTATCTTATTGTTGATTGCTTGTTGTTACTGCTTTCTTTTTCATCTTTCTTGAGCTGAGGGTCTATTCGAACAACTGACCTCTTTACTTTCACAAGTTAGGGGTAAGATCTGTGTACACACTATTCTCTCCATATGGCCACTTGTGAAATTACACTTAAGTCACTGTTGTTGTTATTTTTACATTGATACGATATCGATATAAACATTAAATCGAATATATTACTATTTCCTATTCGCTTTGGAATATTCTATTCTTGTAGCAGCCACCACTTCGGATCCTGCTCCGCTACAATTTTTGGCCCCATATTCTGGGTGTGCCATGGGGGAATATTTCCACGATAATGGAATGCACGCATTAATAATCTATGATGAATTAGTAAACAGGCGGTAGCATATCGAAAAATGTCATTATTGTTACGCCGAACCACCAGGTCGTGGGGCTTTCCCAGGGGATATTTTCTATTTACATTCCCGTCTCTTAGAAAGAGCGGCTAAACGATCGGACCAGACAGGCGCAGGTAGCTTGACCGCCTTACCCGTCATTGAAACACAAGCTGGAGACGTATCAGCCTATATTCCCACCTATGTGATCCCCATTACTAATGGACAAATCTGTTTGAAAATATAGCTCTTTTATCGCAAAATTATACCTGTAATTAACGTCGGCTTATCTGTCAATCGCGTCGGATTTGCCGCTCAGTTGAAAACATGTAGAATTTATATTTACAACTCTAAAGCTCGTGGATAAGCAAATGTGACTTGTTGATAAGGTTTAGGATTCAAGTCCTATTCATGTTTCGTTGGAACTTTCTTCCGTATTGAATCTCAACATTATGGTTTAGCTTTTGCACTGTCAAGCTAAAGAAGACAAGAATTATTAGGACATTTACAATTTACTCAACTGGTAAACCACGTCACACTTCATGCCAACAAAATTAAAATGAGAAACACAACTAAATTTGTCCTATTATGTCACTTAACCCCTACTAAAATTATGATAAACTAAAGTTTTAGTCTTAAGCTTTGACTAAAGAAAACGTAAGTGAGATGATCTGAACATTTTTGAAAAATACTTTTCAAAGATATCAAATTTTCGTCTTCATCAAATCTCAAAATTCGAAGCTTTGGTGTTTGGATTAGAGAACTATTTGGAATCAAGAAATAATTAGCTCAATCATATAAGGGAAGCCATGACAGTTTCATATACGGTAAATACTTATCGGTATCGAATATTTACACTAAACTATGCTAATTTAGTATAGTTAAGTAATTTAATAAAGTAATTCTAAAAAACAAGTAAGCATAATTCTCCCTGAACAATAAAATATATTGACGTGGGGAGGAATGTATTTACTAGTTATATCATCCGCAATTGCTTGAATTTTGAGACGTTCTTCGAACCAATCATATACTTTATTGAGATAGGCGTAACTCCCCCTCTGAGAACCATATATGAGACTTTCATCTCGTACAGCTCAAGCAAAAACATCCAAATACTAATTGCAACGGATATGGAATAGAAAATTTTAAATTTATTAAGTTCTAATCCCATCTTATCTGGAAAATCCGAAAGCTCTTCTTTGTGGCGATAATACCAAAATATCAAGTTGGCGGAATCAAGAAGTAGCTCAATCATATAAGGGAAGCCATGAGAGTTTCATATACGGTAAATACTAACCAGTATCGGATATTTACACTAAACTATGCTAATTTAGTATAATTAAGTAATTTAATGAAATAAAAATTATATATTAATTAACTATAATTAAGCGCTAGAAGTGTATATGCAACGACGTGACATACATTTATTGGTTAGTATAAATATCAGTGCGAGTAAGTAAAAAATTTCATACCCAGGTGTATAACTTAATTATAATTAAATATGATATATACATATTTTAATATTTAACCGACAAAATTGAATTGATTAATTTGAAGAAAAATAATCGTGTCTAGTAAGTATTTATTGCTTCACTAACATCCTGTAAATTTTCCCAAATTAAAGATTTTGCAATCAAATTATGATTTTACTTGCCATTTTGCTTTCTTTGGAAATTCTCCAAAATTTCCAAATTCCCATTACTTTTCGAAAACTCTTCAATCCTTCTTTTTTCTTTGTTGGGTCCCACTTAACCCGGGCCCGTAAATACCGCCTCAATGGAAGGACGTTCCTCCTTCAGTAAAAAGAAAAGAATAATTACCACCACCGTCATAATTTTGTATGAAATTTATAAATTTTGGGAGGTTAAAAATTTCTTGATAATATTATATTATGCAATTTCACGTGTCTCAAGAACTTAAATTTATTTACCTAGTCATTTCTAAGCTAGGATGTAAAATCTTTTTAACAGCGGTTGGATTCACCATTTATTTTTCTAGTTGTCATATATAAATTATTCACTGATTATACATAATTATACCCATATTATATATAAATTATACATATATTATATATTTATTGGCTATTTTTAGTTTAAATGATCGGGTGAATGACTATTTAGGCTAATTCTTCCTAATAAAAAATATATTATCTTTTGCTATCAAATAATATAAAACATATCGTAAATTATTTTATTAAAATGTGCACCCATTCAAGCACTATTTTCGAAAATGGAAAGCAATTAAGACTCTCGACAAAAATAAAATTCCAATGATTAAATAAAGTGAGGCTGATGATAAAAGGAGTCTTCTTGCCTTGGCCCTTTTCTGGTTTGATTAGGTGAAGGAAAAAGACTCATAATAGTAATTATCACATGTCTTTCCCTTTGAGTCATGCTTAATTTTTTCTTTAACAAGTCAAACAACAAGTTTGGGTCCCTCATTTTCCTTCTTGTAGGGTTCCAAAAAAGTATACTTAGGTGTTCTATTTTCCATTCCTATTCTTCATGAAGTTAGATGAGGCTATCAAAGTTTGGCCACTACAAAATTATGACCCTTAGAATCTAGTGAAAATAGCATGGGCTAGTCAATTTGAATTGATAATCGAAAAATAGTCAGCGTTTGCAAAGTCATTAAAAATTAGTCTCTGTTTTGCTGAAACACAAAAAGTTCTAGCGTAATATGCAGGATTATGGAGCTCCTACGTATGAACTTCAGCATATTATGTTGGAAATCCAGCACATGGAAGTTCCAGCATATGGAATCCCTACGTATAAACTTCCAGCATAATATGTTAGAACTTCAGCATATTATGAAATTCTAACACATATTATGCTGGAATATTTTTGGATTTTTAAGAGTGTTTTTTAATCAGATTTTATCTTTACATGAAAAAATGACTAAATTTTTACTATTTTTAAAATTATGGCTATTTTTTCAATTACGAGTTGTAAGCTGGGTATTTTTTATTTTTCCCCCTAAAAACTTTGGTGGGCATTTTGTTCGGTTTCCCATGAAGTACCCAGTATTCGCATTGGGGTCCCAATTAATTTGGATTAGCACCGCGTAAGGTTTATTAAAAAGGAAGCTTTCTCTATCAGAATCTTTTTTATTCTCAGCGTTCGAACTCAAAACCTTTAATTAAGGTGAAGAAATCCTATTCATCCCACCACAATCCGTGGTATTCCTTGTTAGGCATGACTATAACGTCCTAACAAACTTTCTTCTAATGTAGGACAAAGAGAAAACCCGAAATAATAATAACTAAAACACATTATCATTTCCTTTTGTTTTCCATCGGGGGTAATCAAATGATATGATGTAAGATCATCTTGTTGCTTGAAAAACAATTTATGTCTTAATAATCATGTAAAATCCCTCTAAAAAACCATCTTTCATTATTCAAGGTTAAAACCTTGGGGTCATTTGAGATCATTACTTTAAAATTCATCGTTGGACTCATGGGTTTATCTACGTAAAATTACCATTTTCTTCTGGTTTAATTTCTTGCACTTCCAATTTAAAAAGACTTTCTGAAAATCGTCTATTAAATTATGCGAGTTTTTCAAGGTGAAATTAAAAAAAATGTATAGTAAATTATGCATTAATATTTTTTCTATTGATCCCACCTTCAATTGTGTCTTGGGGTTCTGTTATTTCCTCTGGATGCATGAACTAATTAGTCTTTTGTCCATTAATGGTATTTGGGTCTATATCAAGAACCTATTGATAATAGAAAGATAAAAGAAGAAATGATAATTTATCTGTCCTTTCTCATTTAAGAACGATCATTTTCCAAATTAGAGGCGTTACATTAATTGGTAAACCAAAGTAAAACTCAAAATTAAGGCATGTGCATTGCATCTAAGCAAAGATAATATTTTTTAACAATAGGAAAACGGAAGTTATGACAACAATAGTCAGAAGACTAATTCTATTTTGAATACTGTTGAATTATTGTATTCTTAAAAGTTTGAAAGGTTGCATTTTCACCGATAGCTACCTTTGGACCATGTCCACGTTGAATAAAACAATTATTTTTTTTAAAATTAATTGTTATAACAACAAAATTAGATCCCGCTTGCACGTCTTGACTATTCCAAAATATCTTATGCTTCCTATTAGTACAGGTACCGAGTAATTTTACCAGCCAAGACTTGAGCATGCAGGAAAAAAGTACCTAGTAATTTTATGTCAATGTTGTGATTTAAACCCTGGTCTTTAAGGTGCGCACTCAATTCATTGACTACTAGGCACACTTTGGATGCGTGTACCAGAATAAAAGAAAACAACAACAACAACAACAAACCTAATATAATCCTATAAGTGGGGTCTGAGGAGGGTGGTGTGTACACAAATCTTACCCCTACCTTGAAGGTAGAGAGATTATTTCCAAAAGACGCCCCGGCTTACGAAAAGATGAAGAGAAAGGAGTAGCATCAAGCAGTAACAGCAACAAGATATTAAGAAACAAGCGTAATGAACAACATGTAGTAGATTTACTAATAATAGAATACAAGGCTAACTACTAATCCTAGTGGTACGGGGAACACACAGGAAAATAAAAATATACTTTGGAAGCATTAAAGGGAAAAGAACCCAAAACTATTTGAGTGTTGCTTTACATCCCTTTCTAGAGTGACAACATCAAAAGAATTGTGGCTAACATAAATTTTGGATTACGCAGAAGAAGGGTCAGCTGCTTCAGATGCAGCGGCAGCTCTTTTCTTCGCAAAATATTCCTCAGCTCTAGCAAGGTTTTTGGCAACTGATGGTTTTACCCACTTCTTTCTGCCCGGTAGAACGGTCAATGAACAACCAGCAGCCTCTAGTTTCTCCTTCGCTGATGTTGAAAAGGCGCGGGCCTTAAAGTTGAGCTTCACGCTTAGTTCACCATCGCCTAAGATCTGGAAATGGAGATACGTCGAAGACATTACTTAAGTTAATACAGTTAGCACTATAATGTCATTAGACTTACAGAAACTATACACAGAATTATGACGATAGGGGAAGCGAGGAAGACAATATTATATAATTAGATTGCACCGAAGAAAACTTTTTGTTCCTACTTTATAGTGGCTAGCACTAAGGTGAAGACAAAGCCGAGGGTCTATAGGAAACAGCCTCTCTGCCTTGATAAGGTAGGGGTAAGGTCTGCGTACATACTACCCTTCCAAGACCCCACTTATGGGATTACATTGGGTTTTTTTTTGTTGTTGTTGTTGTTGTACTAAGGTGATGATACAGGCAAAGCAGAACGCACTAAAGAAAATACGTGGAACCAACATGCGACAAAAGTAAATGTTATTGTGTACCTTTAGCGGAAGTCTCCTTTCTCTCCCTGATGGATTTATTAGACCCTTCTGCTTGAGGGATTCAAGCGACACCTCTTCCCCTTCTTGAAATCCTGCCTCTTCTATGTCTTTCAAGTTCACAGGTACATATTTCGGAAGTCCAGCAGACATGCCTTTACAAAATTCAAATGCTCACTTTAGCTGGAATTTTGGCATAACTTATGCATATATAACCAAAGAACACTATACTCCACACTCTATACAGGGTAAAATATGAGCTCAGATACTAATGAACTCAATAGCTTACACATATGCATATGTTAGCATGATCAACTGAAATGTGTAGGAAAATGAACTTTTTCTATTAGTTGGGTAAGTGGAAAAGTTCTCAAGTTCCTATTTCTATCCAACTCTTTTTAATAATATATAAGCTGCAAACAGTAGTTTTCATTTTTAAAGGGGTACCAAGGGGATGTCATCCCTGAGCAGAAGAATATCAAAAAGCAATAAACAATCCAAACTATGCAGCATTTACCTCATTCAACAAATCTATGGAGCTTGTCAGTGCTAGAAGTCTCATACTAAATCCACCCTTATACAGTTAAATGGCAAGTAAGAGTTTGCATAGTTTTACACTAAAAGTGATCACAATGACTAACGAGAAACTGACAGTCAGGAAACTAAATGCTCCAGCTCTAGACTAGAACAACGAATGAAGATACCTTAGAATGCAATCAATCATATAACCCCTCAAAAAATTGAAGAGGAGAAAGATGGCAACATTCTCGGTGGAGCGATAGAGTTGGACAGTTGGTTGATCAGGTAGGTTACCTTTCTTTTTGAACAAAGAGCCAAGATAGCCAATATGTACTATAACAACGGGAATAAACAGAAAGTTGGGAAGCATTTTACTATTTGTCATGTGCTTGATATGTCAAAGCATTTAGAAACTTTTTCTTTGTCATGCGACTCCAAGCATGATCATTAAACCTCAGCCAAACATAACACAAATTGAACAGGCTATGCATTGGAGTGAAAGACAGTTATGAATCCACTTAGTCATACCCAGCAACTTGACATATTGACAAAAATACCTTAGCCCAACCTACTCCGAGGATCTCATATCCAGCAAACCAACCAATCCAAGGCCATCAAAGCCCTTTGACTAGGTTGAGAGCTATAGCGATTATCTTCTGTGTGGTTAAGTAATTCCACATGTCAACATATTATAGCGCACCAAGTTAGTTTTAGTTACAAAACCTATGTATAGTTGAAATGGACTTACTTTAGTATGTCATATGACAAGAAAAACGTTTGGCCAAAGAATGGTTTATCTCATTCTTAAATTTTCCCCTCAACCCACTTCATCACTTTCTTTGAGCAATAACTTATTTTTCAGAGAGAAAGATGTTAACTGCATCAGATAAAATAGCATTTTATAGTCCAAATCCTTGACCTGGTTCATGCTTTTTGCAAGCGAACATTATGGCTAAGTGAAGTCAAGACAATTTACGTGGTACCTACACGGACCACTAGAGGGTCAAGGCTCTCACATTCAGTTTAAATCAAAGAAAGTAAAACCCTTTGATCCTGGTTCTTCCTCACCTCCTTAGTGTCAACTTTTTAATTCCTTTTTCTAGTAGATAAGTTCCCAGCTACGGGAAGGTCAAGAAGGGACATGTTCTATATCCATTGATTCTGTTAAGTATAACACAAGACGTCCTTATTTGAGTAATAGTTCCTAGAACGCTATCAATTCAGCACTAAGAAACTTTTCCATACAGCTTTCAGCTGGTTGGGAGGCTTTCCTTAGAGTTTTAGTAACGGCAAGTATACATGCACATCCCCACCCCAAGCAGATAATACTTTTTACCAACCTATGCAAATTTGACACTGTAATGATACATAACCCGAAAGAAGAATAAAAATATTTGTAAAGAAAGAAGCACAAAGCCAAGCTAAAGGTATAAATTCAACAACAAGCTACACGCAACTTATCCACAAACTCATCACTGCAAAATTATTACACTGCAGAAGTACACAGAAACAAACAACAAACACAGGAAAAATGTAAATCCAAGAAACAACAATTACGAGTTAGTCCCAAATAAGTTGGGGTCGGCTATACAAATCTTTCCAGACCACGTTACTCCATTTAAACTCACCTCATTCCATTATTATGCAAATACAAATAAAAGTACTACTTAGAAGTTCTGTATATTTTCTAAATAAATCCAAACAAACTAAAAGTTTACATAGTTACGTTGAAGCACATAATCAAACTAAAGCTACAAATTCCACAAGCTAAATACACTTATCCACGAACTCTTCTATGCAACATTATAACACTGCAAAAGGACACAAACAAACAACGAATACAGAAAAGGTAAATCCAAACAAATAACAACTACGCCTCAATACCAAACAGGTTAGGGTCGGCTATATGAATCCTCCTGAGCACGTTACTCCATTTAAACTCACCTCATTCCATTATTATACAAATACAAATAAAAAGTATTAGAAGTTATGTACATTTTCTAACCAAATTCAAACAAACTAAAATTAAATAATTATGTTGAGAAGCAATGTTTTAAAAAAAATTACCTCCAGCAATTCCTCTCAACTTAGGAAGCCTCCTATAAAGTGGCATTTGACCTCCTTCAAAACCCTTTCTAACACCAGGTCCAGACCTTGATTTTTGACCTCTCATCCCAAAACCACAACTACCTCCTTGTCCAGCTGCATGCCCTCTTCCTTTTCTCTTCCTATTCTTTGTTGCCCCTGGTTGTGGGCCCAAGTTATTAAGCCTAAATCTAACACTCCCAGAATTTGCTGAATCAGCAGCAGAAACATCAAAGCTTGCAACTTTATTGAAAATAAGAAATGGGGTTCTTGTTCTTGGGGTAGTTTTCTGGTTACTGAGTTTAATTGAAGGAAAAAGATTTGAACTGGACTTCAAGTTTCTTGAATTACCCTGAAAAAACATTGAGGGGGTATAAATGAGAATGTATAATTTTAATGGGAAATAGTAAAAGAAAGAGATAAAACTGTACCTTGAATGAGGAAGAAATGTGGGGGAGAATTGCAGTGGAGATGAGGGACGCCATTGCTGATAAGGAGGACTTGAAGATTGTGTTCACTGTCCAACAAAAAGAGTTGGATTTTAACGGATAGGGGTGGTTATAGGAGGGTCTATTTTCTTATATTTGTAAATTTAAGGAAAATTTATCATCAATTTTAAGGGAAAACTGCACTTTAGCCCCTTAAATACAAACTAATCCTAATTTGGTCTTTATGATATATGGCTAAGCACATTTATAGCATGTTTGGCCAAGCTGGAGAAATCAGTTTATTTTGAGATGTGCTTTTTTCAAAAGTGCTTTTTCAAAAGTACTTTTAGAGAGAAGCAGTTTGTGTTTGGCTAATAACTCTGAAAAGCACTTTTGAGCAATAATTTGTATTTGGCCAAGCTTTTCAGAAAGTGTTTTAAGTATCAAATTACGAATAAGGACATTAATAGATTTACTTAATAGTTAATATTATAAGTAATAAATAATCTTAAATTTTTTTTTATTACAGGCAATAATTATATCTTTTTATTTTATTTAAGTAAAATATGAAAATAAAATTTAAAAGTACTTAATTCTTTTAATATAAGTTAAATATATTAAAAATCATTCAACAAATATAAAAGCATTCACCCTAAAGTCACTGTACGTTAGAAAGCTATCCTAAAAATAATAAAAAATATTATACATTAATATCCTAAGTATTAGGTTTAACGGTTATTTTGGTATATGCAATATTTTATTAGGGGTATTTTTGGTAAGAAGAAAAGTCAAAACTGCTTCTGCTTCTTCTCAAAAGCACAACTTGGCCAAACACCTCAAGCTAGGAAAAAAAAGAGCTTTTGAGAAGAAAAAAAATACTTTTGGCCTCTTGAGAAGCTTGGCCAAACAAGCTATTAATCTTCAAATAATTGAAATATATATTCTTACTCATCTGCTTGTGAATCTTCATAACTTTAACGAATTAGCTACTATTATATTCAGAGGCGGAGCTAGGATTTCAACCTTATGAGTTCCGAATTTTGGGATCACGATTTCAAGTGTTGATGAGTGGGTTCTAGATTTAATATTTATACATATTTCATGAATTCAAATCATCAAATACATTGTTGGAACAAAAGCTATTGGGTTCGGCCGAATCAGTAGGCTGGCTTGTGCCTCCGCCCCTAATTACATCATGTTAAATAAGCATTGTTACTCCATATTTGAGGATAATATGGTTCTTATAATGGTTTAAGCATAACATATTTCCTACTATATAAGAGTATTAAAAATACATATTTAATCGATTGAAGGTCAAATATGTTTAGTCAAATATCACGTGGACCGAAATTAGATTTTGTAATAATAAAGGAACCAAAAGTGCTATAATCCCATTTTTTGATTTCATGATTCTTTTTTTTTTTTGAAAATTTCAAAAGCTATAAAAGAACTCTAGGTCACAGCTTTTGTAAAAAATGTATAAAAGAAAACTGTTGACAGCTCAAACGGTAATCGTAAAATATAAAATATAATCAAATAAAAATTTAACTCTCTTGATATACTTACTCGAAACAGCTTGCAATTGGGATGTATAATATCACTGAATTCTCAGAGCAAGCGTCTTTAGTGTTCCCGATCGTCTGCCTTTCAGCTTTAGCGTTCCAAACAATCAGCAGTGTAACTAATCTGTATTTAAAACAACTGATGACGCTAGCGACGACTCGTGAGTTATTCTTTTTTGGACATTTACTTTTTGCCGTATCAAAAGTGACTGAGTGAATATATTTTGAAAAAATAATCATCGTTAAGCATCCGATTCAGTACCAGTGATACTAACGTAAGTGTTAAGCATCACTGTATACTATTAAGGCTATATTGTTTGACCAAAAAATATAAATCTTGGTTCAAATAATTAAATTTATGTGAATAAGAGTTAATCTTAGCTAACAATAATATTCTTAGATGAGATTTTTTAAAGAAGCAATAAATATCATGTGGATCTGGTCGAACAGTGATAATATCATATAATAAATGTTTTGAGAATCAGGAGCAGTAATATAATATTCATTAATAATGAACTGCAATAAATGACATTTAAGTAAATAGGAGGAATGACTCACCCAATAAAATGATGGAATCAGTGGATCTTTCTCCTGATAATGAATGATAGACAAATCTTTGAATATTCGAGTTATTCTCGGATCTGATGGGAAAGTATGAACGAGAATCTCAGTGAAAAAGTGGTGTTTGTATCTTAGCAAGTGAGAGCCGAATCTTCAAGTCAAAATGTGTTCTTTACGAATGAATATCACATGCTCCTATCATTGTCCTTCTTACTATTTATATGGGACATGTTCCTAAGAAACTCTAATAAAACAAGTGCAGAGAATATCCACTAGAATATTGTGTTTAATATCCTATCTTGAAACTAGCGGTTATAGCTTTGTCAACGGTGCTCGACCTCGACCTCGACCTCGACCCTTGTTGACACCTCGACTACGACTCTTGTTGACTCTTCAACCACATACTTTGCTGCTTCTTGGGTCATCTCGACATACGACGACTTGGGAACTTCCCTCTTAATATATCTTGACTTAAATATTCTAAAGACAGATTTTGACCCATATATTTTTTCTTTTTCTTCCTGTATTGATCCATGAAGGTTCATATGTTGGTCCAACAATAAAAACGTTACAGCCTATCTCTCATATCTGAGCACAAGCCCTATGCTTAACGATAGAGTGGGCTCACTTAAGGCCCAATTCACCTTTTATGGATCCATCAAAATGATGATAGCTTCACTTGGTTCAAACATTTTCTTCTTTTTTTTTTTGGCTACAAACTTTGTTCAAACTAAGTTCAAGAAGAAACTTCAATTTCAATTTCCCAAAAACTAAGGTACTAAGCAATGTTTGAATAAATAGGAGAGATAAATTTTAAGCTTATTGAATATGTTTAATAGGAGTGCTATTTCTTAAATTAAAAAAAAAAAAACATCAACTCTGTATAATAATTATACGCATAAGTTCTATTATATATACCTGATACTATTTCCTTTTTAGTATGTTTAAAAATATTAATATTTTTCCATGAAAATAATTTAATATTAAACTTCTTATTTCACTCTTAATAAGATGATTTTGTTGTCATACAAATAAACATCATGGCATGCATACGCCCATAAGTTCCAATAGTTTTTTTTTAAAACTTAATCCGTGTCAAGGAAAAAGGTTCACATAAAGTGAACTGAAGAGAGTTATAATTTTTATAACAGTGATGTTCGTGCCATTCTATCGAGTTATCTTTGACATTCCAACAGTACCAGCAACAGAACCAAAATTTTTTACAAGGGGATCAAAAAAATTTTAGGATATCACGATTGGAATTTGAACGTATGCCCTAAAACAATTTTAGACTCCCTTAACTACTATACTTGAATTTTTTTCTTCTACCACTGAACAATATAGATACGGAATAACTACTGCGGACCATAGCTTAACATTTATTTTTGTAATAATAACCCTGTATATCAAAGAACCATAGCTTAACAGTAGATCCTTAGATAGTAAACGTAAATTTTATTTTATTTTATTTTATTTTTTTTAAAACCCCTCCCAAATTAGGAGGATCTATAGTGTTTCCACACTTTCCCTCCAGCGTGACTCGAACCCGGAATCCAACGATCGTAGGTGAAGGTGCTTTTACCAACTGAGCAAGCCTCACTTGTCTAAACGTAAAAATTGAAATATGCAGGTGGTGAAACAGGCAAATAGATGCAGGTATGGGCTTGTCTATCTGAATAGATATAAAAGTAGGAGTGCTAGACATTCTTGTAATGAAACTCAAAACTACGTCAGTTTCAAAAAGGACAATATCTCTTATAATGAAACTTCAGCAATAAAACACACATCGTGTAAGACAAACATGCAAATCCAGTACATATATGCAGAGATAAAAGCCAGTAGTTAATAAATTTTGTTCATATTTGATAAGGATGTAACAGGGAGGGTTAACAGTTTAGTAGGTGAGAAAACACTATGAGCCTAATTTCACAAAAGAAATTATTAAAAAAATTAAAATAAGGTGTAAAAAGATGATGATGATTGATTAAACGCGTGCCATCAATTTTGGAAAAACAATGATCTTTTGGCAAATGATTAGTCGTTTTCGTCTTGAATTTCGTTTAAATCCAAACTTATTTCCATTGGTCAATGTAGTAAATCTTCTCTAATCTTCTTCCTTTTCTTCTTAGTTCTTCTTCTCCCTTTTTTCTTTTCCTGTTTTAATTTAATTATTTATTCTTAAAGATGCTGCATTGTTGTATCAATTTTTAACGTGAAACTCTTGTTCACACACTTAATAATCTCCTCAAGAATAAATTAAGTAGGTATTTGAACATAAAACCTTGTAATTTTTGAAAAAAGGTAGTATTTGGAGTTTAAGTTGAAAAATGGTATTTGTAATTTGAAATTATGTTTGCACATACATTTTATTTGATAAAATATTGAAGTTTTGTGAGCAGGAAACAAATTCTTTTGAAAAATTCACTTTCGAATTTTTTTTAAAAACTTGCAAAATTTCATGAACAAACATATTTTTTTAAAAAAAATCGAAAAAGGAAAAAATATCTATGGACAAAGGGTCATAAATAACTACATGGCCCCGACAGTTATACAACTTATTTTTCAAGATTCACTATGTGACATCTGTTATGACCAAAAAATCAGGTGTCATGCAGAATCTAGCAAAGCAAACTTTGGACGACAATAAATCAGACAATAAGAGAGAAATATACCAAAAGAGACACAAACATATAACGTGGTTCGGTTAATTGACCTACGTCCACGGCGATGATTAGCAATCCACTATATAAAAGACTATAAAAATATTGAGAGAACAACCTCACGAAGAGGCAAATACAAGTGACACCCTAACACTTGTCTTGTACAGTTCTCCTGCTAAACACGATTCTCAAACCCTATATGACTACATTGTGGATGCTGCTGAATGAGAAGGATCCTCAATTTATAGAAGTCAACATCTTTTCCTACAAGAAAAAGGACTAGCCAAATATGGAAGATTTATAATTTTCTTCTACTAGAAGAAAGATCCAATTATAATAATATGTTGCCCTTTCGTTCAAGAGATAAAAAATCAATTATGATAAAAAAAATTAGGAGAACACCTAACAATAGCTACATTGCAGTTTATAGCCACCAAAGCATGCGTAAGCTCTTCATTGTGCTTGTGTTTCCAAACTACATACTCAATACAATAAGCTTCATTTCACATCATCACTATATATGATAAATGGATTGCCCAATCATATAAGGAGATCAAAGACCTCAAATCCCATCGATGTGGGACAACTCAACACACCCCCTCACGCTCAGGCCAGAGTGCCCTCACGCTCAGGCCTGCATTCTGGAGCGTGGACAATATAAATGCGAGCCCAATATCGACAACAATAATTGGGATGGGCCTGGCTCTGATACTATGATAAATGGACCTTGGGCCTAACTCAACCCCAAAAGCTAGCTTATAAGATGAGTATTGCCCAAGATCATATAAGGAGATCAAAGATCTCAAATCCCATCGATGTGGGACAACTCAACACACCCCCTCACGCTCAGGCCTGCACTCTGGAGCGTGGACAACATAAATGCGGGTCCAACATCGGCAACAATAATTGGGATGAACCTGGATCTGATACCATGATAAATGGACCTTGGGCCTAACTCAATCCCAAAAGCTAGCTTATAAGATGAGTATTGCCCAAGATCATATAAGGAGATCAAAGACCTCAAATCCCACCGATGTGGGACAACTCAACAATGGGCATATACTCTTAACCTCGTAAATACTATACTTGTTTAGTTTTGAATAATGTTTTTTCAATTTTTTTTTTTTTACCATTAAGAGTATCTCTACACTTATATATAGCTTCTATTCTTCATTAACTTTCGATTGAGATTTTTTCCACACATCGGCAAGATAGTTTATGTGCTAATTTTCCAAATTTGGACTTTTTAGCCGTAACCAATGTGCTCCACTCCATTATTTTCACATTTTATTTGTAGTATAATATTCTTTGGGGTGACTGATTTTCAAAACAAGAAGAAAGGAAAAAAGAAAAGGCATGTTTCACAATATTGTTTCAGTGCGCGCGTGTGTATAAAAGTATGTACTACTAAATTTCACAAATATATTCACCCCGTAAGTTGATCAACTTTAGAAGTGAAGAAACACTGTTTCTTGCAAATATTTTTGCAGCTTTGACAACCTATAGCTTTGCATGCATAAAAGTGCATCCACGATAACTATTTCTCCTCGTCACGTATCTATCAATATAATTGTTTTTGTTTTTTCTTTTATAATTACTATATAGTTTCGAATATACAAGAAATGAGAAAATAAATACAAAAGTACAATACTATAACAAGTATAAAAAAGTGTAAGCAATTGTTGGTCGAGATGAGGTGAAATTTTAGCTATTCTAGGTATGATTGAAGAAGGGCATTGCAAAAGCATCTTCACAACCTACAGCTATGGCGAAATCAGAAATTTTGAAACTGTGTTCAAATTTAAAAGAAATAAAAAAAAAAATTCTTTAAAAGGTGTTCAATATATGTTATACATCTCTAAAATTAAATATTATCGTTATACACAGTTGACCACTCTTACCCGAGTTTAGCTTCATTCCTGGCCACGTGACATAGATACGTAGCTAGGATTTTAAGTTTTTAATTTTTTAATTTTAGAGTGATGTCTGCAAATGCTAATAACTGAATTATAAATTTAATATTGTGTATATATTTAATGAATTTTTAATACAAATATATTATTTAAGCAAAAGTTACTGAATTCAGCCGAACCAATATCCGAACTTCAACCTGACCACACGAGAGCTGCTGCATTAGATACTGATACAGACACTGAGTAATTAAAAGAGGGTATCATTTCCTGATGCAGTATAAATGAAATGGCTCTCTCAGTTTTTGGACGCCTAGTCTTTTCTTGGAAATTATTCTTTGGTCAATAGACATTTATTTGGCCATCTATATGTACATGTGAATGTTTTTCAGAATTATTCAGAATTTGGAAAAGGGTATCTTATTTTCCATTGAATTATATGTCTACTCATTAGTCACTAACCAGAGAGTGTGGGAGTGTCAATAATATAATATTGACAAATGAGAAAATTGAAAATATATCTAGTAGTACATTACTTGTACGTTACATTAGTTTACTAAAGATCTTTTGTTCCTAACTCCAGTTTAACTATTGTTTTACTACTGATTTTGTTGAGTCTATATTTCAGGTCATTGGGAAAGAGTCAGTTTATATCTTCTACTAAAACAGTAATAATAATTAAGTAAGTTTTATTATATTCCAATATCTTCTACTCTCGGTTTAGGTTTATGTAATTACTGCTTTTTCTTTATTAATTGGTATACAAAAAGAAATATTTTCATATTTGAGAATAATTTAATTATAAACTTTTATTGCCCTAGTAAAAAGCTTTTATAGTAAGTCGCGCAAATATTATGACATATTTAACGTCACAAATTTAAAAAATTTAATAATTACACAAGCATTATGATATATTTAGCTCCACAAGTATCTTTTTCTTTTTTAAATTTTATTTTAAATCAAACTATATCAAATTTAAATTGAACGAGTAGTAATTAAATAAGTTCTTAGCAGTTTCAGACCAGTCTCCTCCTTCTTCTCCACACCCCCACCCCCACCACTACAAGGAAGAAAAGAAACAAAGATAAATTGGTACCCAGTTAAAGATTTACATATTTTGGTCAGCAAGATCATGTCCAATTGAAGTTAAAAAACAATGAAATTTCTGTAACGCCCTTAGCCTTCAATTTTATTACTATATCTGTTATTTTCTTTGTGTCGATTTTTTTAATGTTCTGTTAATTTGCTGTTGTTATTATTCTTATCTTCATTATTTTCAACATGATTTCTTTGCTATTGTTTTTCTTTTCAAACCTGCAGAAAATTGTTTTTCTTGAGTCTGAGAGTCTATCGAAAATAATCTCTTTACCTCTATAAGGTAGGGGTAAAGTCTGCATATATATTACCCTCCCCAGACCCCACACTGTAAGAATATACTAAATACGTTGTTGTTACTCTGATCATGAGGGTATAAATGTAATACTAATGATCTAGAAAATTGAACAAAAAGCTTACTCTTAGATCCAATCCTTTCTAGCTAGTTGAAGAAAAAGAAAATGAAGGGGATAAGAAGCAGCTTTAAACATCCCTAAAAATTGTGGTTTTACGTGAGTAAGCAGCTGACTCTATGAATCTATATTCTATAGTATAATATAGCGGTCGACTTTAGCTGTTGGCACTTTCTTTCTTTCAGATTTCAAAATCTTTTGAGACAGTTATATTGCAACTTTTTTAGTGTAGTCTCTCCTCTGTCCATTGCATTTGCCCCAAGAATCCTATTATATCAACTCGTATCTTGGAAATATTAGGTGCTTTTCTTCTTTTACCATTTAAGTTATATATATTGTTAGTGCAAATAATTTTTTATAATACCATCATTCGAAGGATATATACATGTGAGCCTTCTTAAAATATACTTATAATCTTAAAAATACAAATTACATTACTTATAAGGAAAGATGACCTGATAATGCAAAAAAAATTTACACTACCAATATATACTTACACTAGTTTTTCTGTTTCTTTTCTCCATAAGGAAGTATCGGTAAAAATTTTTTCGTGTGATTTATAAGTTACGGATTCGAGCTGCGGAATCAGTTATAGACGCTTGCATTAGGATAGACTTTCTACATCACACCTTCTTAAAGTGCGGCCTTCCCCTGAATCCTATGTGAACTCGAGATGGTTTGTGCATCAGATTGCTTTTTTTTTTTTTTGGTCCTCGTCTCTAGAAGCTACAAGAATAGCATATGGTAGTAATATATAGCTATCTATATGGCTAGTAGCTAAAGGATCTTTGTCAAGCTACAGTGTTGTACCTTTCGACAGTACAATCTCGGGATTTCAGCTCAAACCATAAGAAACAAAGAAAGAGAGAGAGACTCAACGTTTAGTGCTTCTGTAGCTCTCTAGTTGTGCAACAGTAGTTAAAGCAGGTCCCCTACATGAAATACAATGTACACTCACACTTTGCTCTTAGGGTAACACCAAATTATAATCTTGCCCTGTAGTTTTCACTTTTTTTTTCTTTCAATATTTGTTATTCGAAACTCATTGACGTACAAATTAATTCAGATTAATATATACCATATAACGCTTAGTAAATTAGGGGGAAGTAGTGTTCCTTGCTAGAAGTCTTTTAATTCCGAGACTCATATGGAGACTTATAATTAAGCTAGTAATTGGACACTTATTTGATTGAAACTTAGCTTTTGAAGTTATATTGAAAAATAATTTTTAAAAGTTGAATAAGTTGTGTTTGTACATGCATTTTATTTGAAGAAAAGTTGAATTTTTGTGAGTGGAAGAAAAATTATTTTTGGGAACTTGAACATTTTTGAATTTATTTTCCCAAAACTGGATCATATTTCATTAACAAACAATGTTTTCAATCTTTTTCTTTTGAAAAATGAAGTCAAAATCTATGACCAAACAGGAGGCTAAGTATAAAGGATCCTTGGTAATTGATAATTTTCACTTTAATACTCCATTTCCTTAAATTTATACGATGTAGTATAACTAGAGACAAAAATTTAAGGAAAAAAGGAATACTTTTGAAATTTGTGGTGTTAAGTAAAGAGCATGTAGAACTTTTGAAGTTTGTGATCTTAAACATGTCATAATATTTATATGGTTATAAAAACTTATCATTAAGATAAAATAGAAAGTGTTATTTTTTTTCTCCATGACAAATTAATAAAAAAAATAGTATGATTCTTTTTGGAGGGATAAAGTATTAGAGTAATGAAAGGGAGCCGTTTAATTAACCTATAGATCACGGGTTCGAGCAGTGTAATCAATTTACGCTGCCTATGTCACATCCCTTTGAGTGCAGCTTTTTCCCTAGCACTGCGTAAATATGGGAAGTTTCGTGCACCGAGCTGTCCTTTGGAGTGTTAGAGTATTTACCACAATAGATGCTTAAAATAACACACACTAAAGGGTTCTCAAAGCTGCTTATTAACTTCAGATTGACCAATGGACTTGTATTAGTAAAGCATGTTAATAGTACAGTTACTTTTATGTTTTAAGTGCCATGATAGATTCACAGGTGCTGGTTAGATAGCAGTAGTCCAGCTTAACCTAGTGGGATTTTGGATTCTTTATACATATTAGGGGTCTAAAGGTTTAGGTTTAGTCCCATGAGTATGAAAAAAGTAAAAAAAGTGTATAGTGTTGACCTGCCAATAGAGTTGCCATTTTTTTGCTGCTTTCATTCAGACACTGAACCCTATAGCTATTTCTACTTTAATTTGCACAGATGTTATATATAGACTAGCTGAGGAACTTGATAAATTAAATCTCATCTCCTTGTTCAAAATCATATACAGCTTTTGGCCGTGTTGCTTTTGTGTTTTGGTCTGCAAATTGTTCCCAACCACCCCAACTTCAATTTGGTAATTCTTGGGTGCATAAACCACCCTTAAAATGAATAGTTGAAAACCAGATATTAAAACAAGAAAAACAAGAAAGAAACAATAGAGAGTTGAAAACCAGATATTAAAACCAGATATTAGAACAATAGAGAGTTTAGTTTTGCGAAAAACAAGAAAGAAATTGATAACTCTAGCTGTAATTACAAGATATTAAAATTTGCAATTTATTTATCCATGAAATTTATTAGAAGAAATGAAAAGGTTGTCGTGAGGATTAAGTAATACTATCTCACTAGTAGAGCACTTATACTTTGCTGCCTATGTATATTTGTGCAGGATTCTACATATATTTACCAATTCTCCCCTTTACGAAGAAATCGTTTAAACTAAAAGTGGCCGGCGTGTATGTATAATTATATTGTATTTATTTATAATATGTATATAATTGTATATAATCTATGTATATCGATTAGAAAAAATAAACAGTTAATCTGGCAAACTATTTGCATAAAGACCCCGTCTTTTTTCGTTTTCTTCTCTCTAATCCCACCACCTTCCGCCCGTGAAAAAAGTAAGAAGAGTCTTGGCGATCCATGAAAATTCAGGTTTTTAAGATGCAATTTATCTTATTTTTAGTCTAATTTTTTATGTCTGGTATACGTTTTGGTGTTGCTATTTATGTCATTTGACGAGGCTTTCTTTTAGTCTCTAGTTAAAAATCTAACAGCTAGACTCTAATAAATGATTTACGAAAACCAAAAAGTGCTAATGTTTGAAAAATTTAACGAACCAGAACTAAGTATATAGTTAAGAGATTATATATATTAAACTTACCACGAAACATAAGGGATAATTTCGTCACTTTCGCGATACATGATACAAATGTGTCTATGTGTGTGCTGTGTAAGGAGAACAAGTATCAAATACTAAAGCTAGTCGACTGCTTACAACAGTTCCTTCCAACTACTATCGAGCAAGAACTTGAGGTTTTTTTAGTTAAGCAAATGCGTGCAAGCAAGCACTGTACGAGGTAAAATTGGTTAGTGATAGTTAGACGAATAATGAGATGACACGTAGAATTGAAGATATATAAAATACGAGTCAGCAGATAATTGGTATCGAATGCGAGTATGTGACTGGCGTTTTGATGAATCCCGAAGGCTGAGTAGCTGACAATAAAGATTCAACGATTTGATACCGATAGCATTCAATGAGCAGTCGTTATAAAAAATATCAGCATTTATAGCCAACCGTTGTGCAACCATCAATAATGATTTTATTCTCATTTAAGAGGAGCTTGATTTAGGGATCTTGCTTCCCTAAATAAGGCTATAAAAAGGAGAATTAACATCATTTTGTGGACATTATATATTATGTACACACAAAGCTATCTTTTGCTCTCTAAATTATAAATTCATTTACTTTCTTCTGCTCCTAATATTGCTTGTACTTCGGCTACTGAAAAGATTAAGCTCATAACCAGTCTTGTACTTCCGTAATATTATTTTATAATTCTTTTGTTTTTACTTACTTAATACTTTTTGGGTCAAATCGATTCACTTGTTTATAAACTATATTATAAATTTAACTGTTTCGTTTTACAGGTAAACAGGCACTAAATCACATTTTCTGGTCATCTCATTTCTAGTACCTTATAAGATCAAATCATAGGGGTTCTAATGGACATTTTGTTCATGTTTTGTGAAGGAGGATTTAGGATGGATTACGTGTGCTTTTAACGTGAACCAGAGACAGATCAGAATTTAAGAGTACGGGCATCACTATCAAATAAAATTTGAGCAAATATCAAATTAGAGTGGGAATCGATCCCAACCAATACACTAATAGTCAAGTTGTGACTCTTAAAATCAAGCAATGCAGTTATCTAAATTTTGAGTCTTAGAATGCTAATCAAATTATATACCAGTTACTTAAGATATATATGTACAATATAATTTTTCCGGGGTAACCGGAGGGCGATAACCCCCTATTTAGGGTAGGTCCGCCTCTGACGTAAATATACATACATAAAGATCAGATCACACTTATTTGACATATTTAACTCTAAATTTTGGATTCGATTATATAATATATAATCAAAAGTTAGTGGTTCAATCTGTAAGTTCCTGGTCAACATTGATATAGTTTTACTTGATATTTACCATTAGATGATCAATCATGAATTAGTGTTGAACTCAATCATGCTCCACGTGGCAACCAATGTACTAAGATGTGGAACGATGAGAAATTAAGCTCTTTGACGACTGTCGTTTTATAAATGACCGAAAGTAAAAGGCCGGAAAACAGTAGTCATGACAATACGACATAAATTCTTAGCATTCACAGACTGATATTCCAAAATAAGATGCTCCATTTCATTTTCCTACGGTCCATTTTAGTCCGTGACGGAGGCAGGATTATTGTGAAAGAGATTTAAAAAAAAAATGATAAAAAGATTGTAACTAGTAGGAATACAATCAATAATCTTATAAAGTCTTTGAACCCCCTTAACGACTAAGTTTGCTTTTGGATTGTGTCAAGAAGATTTAAAGCATAATATAAGGAGGTAAAAAATAGATTTTACCCTATATATACAGTATGATTTTTCGGCGAAGGAGATTCGGGTGAACACCCTTCCGCCCTCTAAATCCGCCCCTGATTGTAGCAACTTTAAATTGATGAGAAGATACCCCGCGAACTCAACTGTGTAATCATTGACGATATAAAAAATATTTACACAATCAACAAATAATTATTTATTTGATACTTACTGTTAATCTTAATAATCATTATTTTGGTAATTTGATAAGAATGATAACTAACATACTTTCATAAATTAAAATTCACTGGTACTGTGATAAATTCTTACAATGTCAATACAAAATTCCCATGCAAAAAATGCAAAAAAGGAAGCTTTTAACTTTCAGTTGAAATCTAACTTTGTTGTCCCATGTGGAGGAGCAAAACCCTTAAAAATCTAGTTCCATTTACAACAGGTTTGTTATACGTAAAAGCAAACCATATAGTTACACTCCAATCAAATCCCCTTAGCTTAAAGCCAAACTAGATATCTAGCTAGAGTATGAGTGGCAAATGGCTCAAAAGCTGTTTCCAAACCTGTAGGAAAACCAAAAACTTCTCTCTCTTTTGCTTGACCCCATTTTGTCAGTTTTTTTTTTTTTTGGTATTCTCATTTCAACCCTCCTCTCTCAACATTACATAAAAAGATCATTAAGACTAGCACTTAGTCTCTCACTTGGAAGAACAAAAAAAAAAAAAAAAAAAAAAAAAAA
>MCJB01049869.1:0-36637 GCA_002018475.1 Nicotiana obtusifolia
TAGTGATAATTTCTGATGGTTACATGTAGTGTTTCACTTTATAAGAAGGAGAGAGGGTAGGGGTTTTCTTTGGCATGCCTCATCTGTTTCAAGAGGCATGTCGAGATGAGTGACAAAGTCACAGCCACAAGAAGGACAAATTCCCAACGAGAATGCAAAATGAAAAAGCAATTCGTACAAGTGGGGGAGTTAGCGAATATCTTGCAATACATGACTAACACGAATACAACGATATAAATTGAAGACACGGGGAAGAAAAGCTCAGGTTATTTCAAACATTCCAGCAAGTAAAAAGAGTATAACTTCAAGTTTTGTACGCAAACCTTAGAGTTTTACCAGAAAACAGTTGAACCACAACTTGAGGACGTTCGAATCGTCTACACCACAGACCAACCATATCAGTCCACTTCCTCTAACACTTCCTCTTAGATTTTACAAGGGTATATATACCTTAAATACATAATCACATATCATAGAAGTCCAGTGATTTAACTTGTCAAACTAAACATGATATTGGTGAAAATCTCCCTAAGATTTTGAACCAGAATTTTTGGATAGTATCACTATCTTGTGTTGTGGCTTAGTTTTGAAGATTTAAACGGATAAACTAGACTGTATAGTATTCATTAAAGTCGTAGACACATGTCTTAGAGACTCAGAAACTCTTGAATCACCCCAATATTAGTTTCGTACAAAAGTTATGCTAAAAATACTAACAGTAGTACAGGGAGAGTTCGTAAAACAGAAAATATGGGCAGCACCTGTCCTGCACTTTATGATCCCTTTTCGGGTAAATACAAGCAGAACTAGGTTTTGGTGCCTGAATAAGAGTGATAGAGCTATAAAGAATCTTTCAATCAAAGCTTATATCACTTAAAATGGAGTTCTATACAAGAAGATATGAAGAAAACACTAATAGTTTTGTTGTGTAAAAACGTGTTTAGTAACTTACCACAAAAAAGAGGAGCAACTTGAGCTTCATCAAGAGCTAGTTTGGCTTGTTGGTTTAGTGATAATTTCTGATGGTTACATGTAGTGTTTCACTTGATAAGAAGGAGAGAGGGTAGGGGTTTTCTTTGGCATGCCTCATGTGTTTCAAGAGGCATGTCGAGATGAGTGACAAAGTCACAGCCACAAGAAGGACAAATTCCCAACAAGAATGCAAAATGAAAAAGCAATTCGTACAAGTGGGTGAGTTAGCGAATATCTTTCAATACATGACTAACATGAATAAAACGATATTAATTGAAGACAGGGGAAAGAAAACCTCAGGTTATTTCAAACATTCCAGCGAGTAAAAAGAGTATAACTTCAAGGTTTGGACACAAACCTTAGTGTTTTACTAGAAAATAATTCAACCACAACTTGAGGACGTTGGAATCGTCTACACCATAGACCAACCAAATCAGTCCACTTCCCCTAACACTTCCCCTTTGATTTTACAAGGGTATATATACCTTAAATACATAATCATATATCATAGTGATTTAACTTGTTAAACTAAACATGATATTGGTGGAAATCACCCTAAATTTTTGAGACAGAATTTTAGGACAGTATCACTATCTTGTGTTGTGGCTTAGTTTTGAAGATTTAAACAGATAAACTAGACTGTATAGTATTCATTAAAGTCGTAGACACATGTCTTAGGGACTCAGAAACTCTTGAATCACCCCAATATTAGTTTCGTACAAAATTTATGCTAAAAATACTAACAGTAGTACAGGGAGAGTTCGTAAAACAGAAAATATGGGCAGCACCTGTCCTGTACTTTATGATCCCTTTTCGGGTAAATAC
Organism: Nicotiana obtusifolia; assembly: GCA_002018475.1. NCBI lineage: Eukaryota > Viridiplantae > Streptophyta > Magnoliopsida > Solanales > Solanaceae > Nicotiana > Nicotiana obtusifolia. The sequence continues at coordinate 1,798 of MCJB01049869.1, forward strand.
AAGCAAAACTAGGTTTTGGTGCCTGAATAAGAGTGATAGAGCTATAAAGAATCTTTCCATCAAAACTTATATCACTTAAAATGGAGTTCTATACAGGAATATATGAAAAAAACACTAATAGTTTCTAGTGTAAAAACGGGTTTAGTAACTTACCACAAAAAAGAGGAGCAACTTGAGCTTCATCAAGAGCTAGTTTGGCTGGTTGGTTTGGTGATAATTTCTGATGGTTACATGTAGTGTTTCATTTGATAAGAAGGAGAGAGCGTAGGGGTTTTCTTTGGCATGCCTCGTGTGTTTCAAGAGGCATGTCGAGATGAGTGACAAAGTCACAGCCACAAGAAGGACAAATTCCCGACAAAAATGCAAAATGAAAAAGCAATTCGTACAAGTGGGCGAGTTAGCGAATAACTTGCAATACATGACTAACACGAATACAACGATATTAATTGAAGACAGGGGAATGAAAATCCCAGGTTATTTCAAACATTCCAGCAAGTAAAAAGAGTATAACTTCAAGTTTTGTACACAAACCTTAGTGTTCTACCAAAAAACAGTTCAACCACAACTTGAGGACGTTCGAATCGTCTACACCACAGACCAACCAAATCAGCCCACTTCCTCGAACACTTCCCCTTAGATTTTACAAGGGTATATATACCTTAAATACATAATCATATATCATATAAGTCCAGTGATTTAACTTGTAAAACTAAACATGATATTGGTGAAAATCACCCTAAATTTTTAAAACAGAATTTTTCGACAGTATCACTATCTTGTGTTGTGGCTTAGTTTTGAAGATTTAAACGGATAAACTAGACTTATAGTATTCATTAAAGTCGTAGACACATGTCTTAGGGACTCAAAAACTCTTGAATCAACCCAATATCAGTTTCGTACAAAAGTTATGCAAAAAATACTAACAGTAGTACAGGGAGAGTTCGTAAAACAGAAAATATGGGCAGCACCTGTCCTGTACTTTATGATCCCATTTCGGGTAAATACAAGCAGAACTAGGTTTTGGTGCCTGAATAAGAGTGATAGAGCTATAAAGAATCTTTCAATCAAAGCTTATATCACTTAAAATGGAGTTTTATACAAGAAAATATGAAGAAAACACTAATAGTTTTGTTGTGTAAAAACGTGTTTAGTAACTTACCACAAAAAAGAGGAGCAACTTGTGCTTCATCAAGAGCTAGTTTGGCTTGTTGGTTTAGTGATAATTTCTGATGGTTACATGTAGTGTTTCACTTTATAAGAAGGAGAGAGGGTAGGAGTTTTCTTTGGCATGCCTCATCTGTTTCAAGAGGCATGTCGAGATGAGTGACAAAGTCACAGCCACAAGAAGGACAAATTCCCAACAAGAATGCAAAATGAAAAAGCAATTCGTACAAGTGGGTGAGTTAGCGAATATCTTGCAATACATGACTAACACGAATACAACGATATTAATTGAAGACAGGGGAAAGAAATTAGCGAATAACTTGCAATACATGACAAACACGAATACAACGATATTAATTGACGACAGGGGAAAGAAAAGCTCAGGTTATTTCAAACATTCCAGCATGTAAAAAGAGTATAACTTAAAGTTTTGTACACAAACCTTATTGTTTTACCAGAAAATAGTTCAACCACAACTTGAGGACGTTCGAATCGTCTCACTTAAAATGGAGTTCTATATAAGAAGATATAAAGAAAACACTAATAGTTTTCTAATGTAAAAACGGGTTTAGTAACTTACCACAAAAAAGAGGAGCAACTTGAGCTTCATCAAGAGCTAGTTTGGCTGGTTGGTTTAGTGATAATTTCTTATGGTTACATGTAGTGTTTCACTTGATAAGAAGGAGAGAGGGTAGGGGTTTTCTTTGGCATGCCTCATGTGTTTCAAGAGGCAGGTCGAGATGAGTGACAAAGTCACAGCCACAAAAAGGACAAATTCCCAACAAGAATGCAATATGAAAAAGCAATTCGTATAAGTGGGGGAGTTAGCGAATATCTTGCAATACATGACTAACACGAATACAACGATATTAATTGAAGACAGGGGAAAGAAAACAGTTCAACCACAACTTGAGTACGTTCGAATCGTCTACACCATAGACCAACCATATCAGTCCACTTCCTCTAACACTTCCTCTTAGATTTTACAAGGGTATATATACCTTAAATACATAATCATATATCATATAATTCCAGTGATTTAACTTGTCTAACTAAACATGATATTGGTGAAAATCTCCCTAAATTTTTGAAACAGAATTTTTGGACAGTATCACTATCTTGTGTTGTGGCTTAGCTTTGAAGGTTTAAACGGATAAACTAGACTGTATAGTATTCATTAAAGTCGTAGACACATGTCTTAGGGACTCAGAAACTCTTGAAACACCCCAATATCAGTTTCGTACAAAAGTTATGCTAAAAATACTAATAGTAGTACAGGGAGAGTTCGTAAAACAGAAAATATGGGCAGCACCTATCCTGTACTTTATGATCCCTTTTCGGGTAAATACAAGTAAAACTAGGTTTTGGTTCCTGAATAAGAGTGATAGAGCTATAAAGAATCTTTCCATCAAAACTTATATCACTTAAAATGGACTTCTATATAAGAAGATATGAAGAAAACACTAATAGTTTTCTAATGTAAAAACGGGTTTAGTAACTCATCAAGAGCTAGTTTGGCTGGCTGGTTGGTTCCTGTCCTGTACTTTATGATCCTTTTTCGGGAAAATACAAGCAAAACTAGGTTTCGTTGCCTAAATAAGAGTGATAGAGCTATAAAGAATCTTTCAATCAAAGCTTATATCACTTAAAATGGAGTTTTATAGAAGAAAATATGAAGAAAACACTAATAGTTTTCTGTAGTAAAAACGGGTTTAGTAACTTACCACAAAAAAGAGGAGCAACTTGAGCTTCATCAAGAGCTAGTTTGGCTTGTTGGTTTAGTGATAATTTCTGATGGTTACATGTAGTGTTTCACTTGATAAGAAGGAGAGAGGGTAGGGGTTTTCTTGGGCATGCCTCATCTGTTTCAAGAGGCATGTCGGGATGAGTGACAAAGTCACAGCCACAAGAGGGACAAATTCCCAACAAGAATGCAAAATGAAAAAGCAATTCGTACAAGTGGGGGAGTTAGCGAATATCTTGCAATACATGACTAACACGAATACAACGATATTAATTTACGACAGGGGAAAGAAATTAGCGAATAACTTGCAATACATGACTAACACGAATACAACGATATTAATTGACGACAGGGGAAAGAAAAGCTCAGGTTATTTCAAACATTTCAGCAAGTAAAAAGAGTATAACTTAAAGTTTTGTACACAAACCTTATTGTTTTACCAGAAAATAGTTCAACCACAACTTGAGGACGTTCGAATCGTCTACACCATAAACCAACCAAATCAGTCCACTTCCTCTAACACTTCCCCTTAAATTTTACAAGGGTATATATTCCTTAAATACATAATCATATATCATATAAGTCCAGTGATTTAACTTGTAAAACTAAACATGATATTGGTAAAAATCACCCTAAATTTTTGAGAACAGAATTTTTGGACAGTATCACTATCTTGTGTTGTGGCTTAGTTTTGAAGATTTAAACGGATAAACTAGACTTATAGTATTCATTAAAGTCGTAGACACATGTCTTAGGGACTCAGAAACTCTTGAATCAACCCAATATCAGTTCCGTACAAAAGTTATGCTAAAACTACTAACAGTAGTACAGGGAGAGTTCGTAAAACAGAAAATATGGGCAGCACCTGTCCTGTACTTTATGATCCCTTTTCGGGTAAATACAAGTAAAACTAGGTTTTGGTGCCTGAATAAGAGTGATAGAGCTATAAAGAATCTTTCCATCAAAAGTTATATCACTTAATATGGACTTCTATATAAGAAGATATGAAGAAAACACTAATAGTTTTCTAATGTAAAAACGGGTTTAGTAACTCATCAAGAGCTAGTTTGGCTGGCTGGTTGGTTTGGTGATAATTTCTGATGGTTACATGTAGTGTTTCATTTGATAAGAAGGAGAGAGGGTTGGGGTTTTCTTTGGCATGCCTCATGTGTTTCAAGAGGCATGTCGGGATGAGTGACAAAGTCACAGCCACAAGAAGGACAAATTCCCAACAAGAATGCAAAATGAAAAAGCATTTCGTACAAGTGGGCGAGTTAGCGAATAATTTGCAATACATGACTAACACGAATACAACGATATTAATTGAAGACAGGGGAAAGAAAATCTCAGGTTATTTCAAACATTCCAGCAAGTAAAAAGAGTATAACTTCAAGTTTTGTACACAAACCTTAGTGTTCTACCAGAAAACAGTTCAACCACAACTTGAGGACGTTCGAATCGTCTACACCATAGACCAACCAAATCAGTCCACTTCCTCTAACACTTCCCCTTAGATTTTACAAGGGTATATATACGTTAAATACATAATCATATATCATATACGCCAGTGATTTAACTTGTAAAACTAAACATGATATTGGTTAAAATCACCCTAAATTTTTGAAACAGAATTTTTGGACAGTATCACTATCTTGTGTTGTGGCTTAGTTTTGAAGATTTAAACGGATAAACTAGACTAATAGTATTCATTAAAGTCGTAGACACATGTCTTAGGGACTCAGAAACTCTTGAATCAACCCAATATCAGTTTCGTACAAAAGTTATGCGAAAAATACTAACAGTACTACAGGGAGAGTTCGTAAAACAGCAAATATAGGCAGCACCTGTCCTGTACTTTATGATCCTATTTCGGGTAAATACAAGCAGAACTAGGTTTTGGTGCCTGAATAAGAATGATAGAGCTATAAAGAATCTTTCCATCAGAGCTTATATCACTTAAAATGGAGTTCTATACAAGAAGATATGAAGAAAACACTGATAGCAGTCTAGTGTAAAAAGGGTTTAGTAACTTACCACAAAAAAGAGGAGCAACTTGAGCTTCATCAAGAGCTAGTTTGGCTGGTTGGTTTAGTGATAATTTCTGATGGTTACATGTTGTGTTTCACTTGATAAGAAGGAGAGAGGGTAGGGGGTTTCTTTGGCATGCCTCATGTGTTTCAAGAGGAAGGTCGAGATGAGTGACAAAGCCACAGCCACAAAAAGGACAAATTCCCAACAAGAATGCAAAATGAAAAAGCAATTCGTACAAGTCGGCGAGTTAGCGAATAACTTGCAATACATGACTAACACGAATACAACGATATTAATTGAAGACAGGGGAAAGAAAAGCTCAGGTTATTTCAAACATTCCATCAAGTAAAAAGAGTATAATGTCAAGTTTTGTACACAAACCTTAGTGTTTTACCAGAAAATAGTTCAACCACAACTTGAGGACGTTCGAATCGTCTACACCATAGACCAACCAAATCAGTCCACTTCCTCTAACACTTCCCCTTAGATTTTACAAGGGTATATATACCTTAAATACATAATCATATATCATATAAGTCCAGTGATTTAACTTGTTAAACTAAACATGATATTGGTGAAAATCACCCTAAATTTTTGAAACAGAATTTTTGGACAGTATCACTATCTTGTGTTGTGGCTTAGTTTTGAAGATTTAAACGGATAAACTAGACTTTATAGTATTCATTAAAGTCGTAGACACATGTCTTAGGGACTCAGAAACTCTTGAATCACCCCAATATCAGTTTCGTACAAAAGTAAAGCTAAAAATACTAACTGTAGTACAGGGAGAGTTCGTAAAACAGAAAATATGGGCAGCACCTGTCCTGTACTTTATGATCCTTTTTCGGGTAAATACAAGCAAAACTAGGTTTTGTTGCCTGAATAAGAGTGATAGAGCAATAAAGAATCTTTCAATCAAAGCTTATATCACTTAAAATGGAGTTTTATACAAGAAAATATGAAGAAAACACTAATAGTTTTCTGTTGTAAAAACGGGTTTAGTAACTTACCACAAAAAAGAGGAGCAACTTGAGCTTCATCAAGAGCTAGTTTGGCTGGTTGGTTTAGTGATAATTTATGATGGTTACATGTATTGTTTCACTTGATACATGACTAACACGAATACAACGATATTAATTGAAGACAGGGGAAAGTAAAGCTCAGGTTATTTCAAACATTCCAGCAAGTAAAAAGAGTATAACTTCAAGTTTTGTACACAAACATTAGTGTTTTACCAGAAAACAGTTCAACCACAACTTGAGGACGTTCGAATCGTCTACACCATAGACCAACCATATCAGTCCACTTCCTCTAACACTTCCCCTTAGATTTTACAAGGGTATATATACCTTAAATACATAATCATATATCATATAAGTCCAGTGATTTAACTTGTAAAACTAAACATGATATTGGTGAAAATCACCATAAATTTTTGAAACAGAAATTTTGGACTGTATCACTATCTTGTGTTGTGGCTTAGTTTTGAATATTTAAACGGATAAACTAGACTGTATAGTATTCATTAAAGTCGTAAACACATGTCTTAGGGACTTAGAAACTCTTGAATCACCCCAATATCTGTTTCGTACAAAAGTTATGCTAAAAATACTAACAGTAGTACAGGGAGAGTTCGTAAAACAGAAAATATGGGCCGCACCTGTCCTGTACTTTATGATCCTTTTTCGGGTAAATACAAGCAAAACTAGGCTTTGTTGCCTGAATAAGAATGATAGAGCTATAAAGAATCTTTCCATCAAAGCTTGGATCACTTAAAATGGAGTTCTATACAAGAAGATATGAAGAAAACACTAATAGCAGTCTAGTGTAAAAAGGGTTTAGTAACTTACCACAAAAGATAGGAGCAACTTGAGCTTCATCAAGAGCTAGTTTGGCTGGTTGGTTTAGTGATAATTTCTGATGGTTACATGTAGTGTTTCATTTGATAAGAAGGAGATAGGGTAGGGGTTTTCTTTGGCATGCCTCATGTGTTTCAAGAGGGATGTTGAGATGAGTGACAAAATCACAGCCATAAGAAGGACAAATTCCCAACAAGAATGCAAAATGAAAAAGCAATTCGTACAAGTGGGGGAGTTAGCGAATATCTTGCAATACATGACTAACACGAATACAACGATATTAATTGAAGACAGGGGAAAGAATAGCTCAGGTTATTTCAAACATTCCAGCAAGTAAAAAGAGTATAACTTCAAGTTTTGTACACAAACCTTAGTGTTTTACCAGAAAACAGTTCAACCACAAGTTGAGGACGTTCGAATCGTCTACACCATAGACCAACCATATCAGTCTACTTCCTCTAACACTTCCCCTTAGATTTTACAAGGGTATATATACCTTAAATACATAATCATATATCATATAAATCTAGTGATTTAATTTGTCAAACTAAACATGATATTGGTGAAAATCTCCCAAAATTTTTGATACAGAATTTTTGGACAGTATCACTATCTTGTGTTGTGGCTTAGTTTTGAAGATTTAAACGGATAAACTAGACTGTATAGTATTCATTAAAGTCGTAGACACATGTCTTAGGGACTCAGAAACTCTTGAATCACCCCTATATCAGTTTCAACCAAAGTTATGCTAAAAATACTAACAGTAGTACAGGGAGAGTTAGTAAAACAGAAAATATGGGCAGCACCTTTCCTGTACTTTATTACAAGCAAAACTAGGTTTTGTTGCCTGAATAAGTGTGATAGAGCTATAAAGAATATTTCCATCAAAGCTTAGATCACTTAAAATGGAGTTCTATACCAGAAGATATGAAGAAAACACTAGTAGCAGTCTAGTGTAAAAAGGGTTTAGTAACTTACCACAAAAGAGAGTAGCAACTTAAGCTTCATCAAGAGCTAGTTTGGCTGGTTGGTTTAGTGATAATTTCTTATGGTTACATGTAGTGTTTCATGTGATAAGAAGGAGAAAGGGTAGGGGTTTTCTTTGGCATGAAGGAATGAAATATGAGAGGAGGTCCTTAAGGATATCTCACATTGGATAAGGATGAATAAAAGGTGGCTGCCCAAACTTTTGTTCTTTGGATAAGTACAAAAGGGGGGGCAGCCCAAAACTTTAAATATATAATATATTTCATAACAATTCATCATACTGATATTAGGTGTTACACATAGCAACACTATGGAACTTCTTTGTCAATATTAACACAACCTAAAGTAAGCAATTTTCATATATTGTCAAATTTACGTTTAGGAAGTGCGAAGTAAATCTATCCTCATAATATATATTTCTCGATCGAGAATGCAAATATTAGTTAAAACTTTGGGGTGTTACAACTCTCTCCCCCTTAAATAAATTTCATCCCGAAATATACCTTATACTAGTCCCGAAACAAATGTGGATATCGAACTCGCATATCCTCTTCTCGCTCCCAGGTAGCTTCTTAGCCGGAATGATTTCTCCAAAGGACTTTCACTAAGGGGATTCTCTTATTTCTAAGCTCCTTTAACTCACGCACTAAGATTCTGATAGGTTCTTTATAGGTTAAATCAGGATTGACCTCAATAGATTCAATAGGAAGAACATGAGATGGATCTGAGCGATATCTTCTTAGCATGGAAACATGAAAACGTTATGGATCTTGTCTAACTCAGGTAGAAGAGCTAGTTTATAAGCAACTAGGCCAACTCTCTCAAGCACTTCATAAGGTCTAATAAATCAAGGACTGAGTTTACCTTTTTGGCCAAATCTCATATACTTCTTCCATGGAGAAACCTTTAAGAATACCTTATCGCCCGCTTGATACTCAATCTCATGCCTCTTAAGATCGGCATAAGATTTTTGTCTATCTGAAGCAATTTTTAAGCGATCCTTGATGATTTTTACCTTATCTTCAGCTTGTTGCAAAATCTCAGGACCCAACAATTTTCTTTCACCAACCTCGTTCCAACAAAGAGGCGTTCTACATTTTCTCCCATATAAAGCTTCATAAGGAGGCATGCCTATACTTGATTGGTAGCTATATTGTAAGCAAATTCTATCAAGGCTAAGTGTTTGTCCCAACAACCCTCAAACACAATAATGCAGGCTCGAAGCATATCCTCCAAGATTTGTTTTACCCTCTCAAATTGGCCATGTGTTTGAGGATGGAAAGAAGTACTCAAATTCAACCTAGTGCCTAAAGCTTCCTTAAAGCCAGTCCAGAATCTAGATGTAAACCTCGGGTCTCGATCAGATATAATAGAAACAGGAACCCCATGTAGCCTTACAATCTCATTAACGGACAATTCTGCTAAACGTTCAAGTGTGTACTCCACTTTGATTACCAAGAAATGAGCACTCTTAGTTAGCCTATCAACTATAACCCAAATTACATCATGATTTCTTTGAGTGCGTGGAAGCCAAGAAACAAAGTCCATCGTGATTCTCTCCCATTTCCACTCTGGTATGGACAAGGGTTGTAGCAAACTAGCCGGAACTTGATGCTCGGCCTTTATTTGCTGACAAATGAAGCATTTAGAGATAAACTCTGCAATGTCTTTCTTCATACCATTCCACCAGTAGTGTTCTTTGATTGTTTGGTACATTTTAGTCCCTCTAGGATGCGTTACATATGGTGAAGTATGTGCTTTATTTATAATTTCTTTCCTCAATTTATCATCTTTTGGAACACATAACCTATTTTGATAAGAAAGGACACCATACTCCCTCAATTTAAAATCAAGCTTTTCTTCATTTTGAACTTCTTTGATCAGTTTCACAAGCTTCTCATCCAACTTTTGTGCTTCTTTCATATGTTCAAGTAGAACTGGCTTGACTTGCAAACTAGCAATAATAGAACCATTAGATTTAAATGCAAGACAAGCATTCAAGGCTCTCAATTCAAGAAAAAGGCAAAGGACTTAGAGATAAAACCTGCAAAGGATTTGCGACTTGGAGCATCAGCAACAACATTGGCTTTACCCGGATGATAGTTAATTGTGCAGTCATAATCTTTGATAAGCTCAAGACATCTATGATGTCTCAAATTCAACTCTTTTTGTGTACCCAAGTACTTCAAACTCTTATGATCCATGAATATATGACACTTTTCTCCATACAAGTAATGTCTTCATATTTTCAAAGCAAACACTATGGCAGCAAGCTCAAGGTCGTGAATAGGATAATTCAACTTATGTGGTTTCAATTCTCGAGAGGCATACGCAACCAGTTTCCCTGCTTGCATCAAAACACAACCCAAACCATACTAAGAAGCATCACTATATATCACATACTCTTTCCCTCCAGTTGGTAGAGTAAGTATAGGAGCTTTAGTCAATAAATATTTGAGCTTTTCAAAGCTCTCTTGGCATTTATCATCGCACACGAACTTGACGTCCTTCCTTAAAAGTTTAGTCAAAGGAGAGGCTACAATGGAGAAGCCTTTTACAAACCTTCTATAGTATCCCGCTAAGCCCAAGAAACTTCTTATTTCAGTTGGACTTTTGGGCGGTTTCCATTCAACAATAGCTTGAATCTTACTAGGATCAACTTTCAGTTGACACAACATGCCCCAGAAAAGGCACTTCACTAAGCCAAAATTCACATTTGGAAAGCTTGGCATAGAGCTTTTTCTCCTCCAAAATTTGCAAAACAATCCGGAGATGTTTATCATGATCTTTGCTATACTTGGAATATATTAAAATGTCATCAATAAATACCACCACAAATTAATCAAGATAAGGCTTGAAAACAGGATTCATTACATCATGAATATAGCAGGAGCATGTGTCAACCCAAATGGCATCATCCAAAATTCATAATGACCATACCGAGTCTTAAAAGTAGTTTAAGGAACATCTTGCTCACTTACTCGCACATGGTAATACCCATATCTCAAGTCAATTTTTGAGAAAAACTGACCACCCTTTAGCTAGTCAAATAAATCATCAATCCTAGGCAATGGATATTTATTCTTAACTGTGACCTTATTCAATTGCTGGTAATCAATACAAAGCCGAAGAGAGCCATGTTTCTTTTTCACAAATAAAACAGGAGCTCCCCAAGGAGAAACACTTAGGCGAATAAAACCCTTCTCAAGAAGTTCTTGCAATTGAATTTTCAACTCCTTCAATTCTACTAGAGCCATTCGATAAGGAGTTATAGAAATAGGAGTTGTTCCAGGAATAACCTCTATAGGAAATTTGACTTCCCTTTCCGGGGGAAACCCAGTAAGATTTTCAAGGAAAACATCAGGAAATTCACATACGACTGGTATAACTTTAAGGCTTGAACTTTCTAGGTGTGTCAACTATATGAGCAAGATAAGCTTCACAACCCTGACTAATCATCTTTCTTGCGACAACCGCAGAGATAATATTAGATGTCAATGATCTTTCACCTTGAATAATGATGTGTGAAAATGTAGGAGCTTTAAAGGTCATACGCTTTGACCTACAATCAACTACTGCATGGTATCTATGAAGCCAGTCCATACCGATGATGACATCATAGTCTTGGAAAGGCATTTCAATCAGATCACTAGAGAAGACTAGATCTTAGATCTCGAAGGGACAACCTCGATAGATCAGATTACAAACAACCTGATGGCCTAAAGGACTTCTAACAAGCACACCACAATCAAGTCTCACAGATTTCACATTTCCAGGAAAAACAAATGATAAGCAAACATAGGAATGTGAGAACCAGGATCAAATAATGTAACAACATATAAGCCAAATAATTGAAATTTACTAACAACCACGTCTGCCTCATCATGATCATCCTTTTGTCTCATAGCATAAGCTCATGCTGTAGCTCTTGACCACACTAGCTTGATCAGCTCCACCTGCACTTGCGATTTGGGTGTTTCTAGATCTTGTACCTCTATTCTCTTGAGAAGGAGCGGTGGTAGGTTTCTGAATTGAACCTTCGGTATGTGGAGAAGAAATAGGGTTAGGATTAGGACAATCCTTCATTTTGAGATCGAAGCCCCCGCTATTAAAAAAAGCATCAGAAGTTTTCCTGCAAGTACCAAAGTGATTCTTTCCACACTCTGCGCAGTTGGGTATACGAGTCTTGCCTCATCCATAACTTGGAGTGCTAGCAGTAGAAAAATTTTGATCTACTTTGCTTATGCTGAGCTGACTTGTGAACACCACCAGTCTTGGAATTATCAAACTTCCCCCTTTTGGAGGGACCTCCAAAATCTGAATTAGCTTTTCTAAACCTGTTTTCATTTCTACTAGCTTATTCCTTGTCAATTTTTCCCAAGTAAGAGTAGTTGTAACTAGTTTAGAAAAAAATTCATGTTGCAGGACCGCCACAGACTTTCGAATAGAATCATTCAACCGTCTTCGAATCGCCCACACTTATCTTTTTCATCATCGATAATACCCCCAACATAACGAGAAAGCCTGAGAAACTTTTGTTGATATTCAGCAATAGACATACCCTATTGCTTTAAATCCAGAAACTCTTTTTTCTTCACAACACGATAAGCAGGTGGAACATACTATGCTGAATTCTTTGATAAAATCATCCCAAGTAAGAACCGTAGGTTTTGCTTTTGCATTTGGTACACTTACCCACCAGTCATAAGCATCCCTTTGTAACAGTGAGATGGCATACTTAAATTTGGCAACTTCCGAACACTCCAATTGCTCAAATACTCTCTCTATGCGCTCAAGCCATTGTTCAGTATTAGTAGGATCAACAGTGCCTTCAAACTCAACTCCACCCATTTTTCTCATTTTCTCAAAGTTCATTTCATTATGGTTCGACATTGTTCCAGCCAAGTGACGAAAGAAATCAGCCATTTGCTGAAAAGGAGGATCAACAACAGGAGCACTATGACTCATATGAGAATGTGGCCCAACTCTTGCATCCTGATTATTTCCCACTTCAAATCCACTAGTACGAGGAAAATTAAGGTCAGGAAAATATTCTCCAACCCCTTCAAGTAAGTGAGGTTAGGCATAAGAGTTATCTGAACACTCATGAGCTTCCATAAGTCTATTAGAAGAAGAGGCCATAACTTAATTCCTTCATAAGGGATATCACATTGCATTAGGGACATATAAATAATGCATATGCACAATACACGCAACCAAACATGTTAAAAAGAAACAAGTACTCTAACAAGTCACAACAATAGTCCTAGAATCACAAACCTAAAGCTCTGATACCAAAACTTGTAGCAACCCCTTTGGGAGGGTGCTACTTACAAAACAAATCTAACTTACTACTTACAACATTCAGAAGATATTAATATAAAAGCATTCATAATAATTTAGTAGCGGAAATAGGCCCATGCAATAAAGGTTTCAAGGTGCAATATTTTTTTCTTGAAAATACTCTTTGTAAAATTTCTTAAATGAGATACAATGTCAAAATATCAAGATAAAGTGATACAACCCTTCTCGAATAATCAATATGTTTAAAGCAAATTCCTAACAAAACTATAATTTTCGTTCAACATCATTGCATGTTGATATTGTACATGAATTTCAAACTAGCGAGTATAATAAGAAAACTAGTCTTCTCCGTTGTAATTTTTACAAGACAAAGTGTAAATTCGTCATATTACAAGACTTGAGCTATAAACACACCCTAAAACAGCAAAACAAGTCACCAAATTACATGTTACAAGATTTTGGTCTTGAGATCCAACAAGCCTCCAAAATAACATACATAAGTGTGACATATAGATCATGTACAAGTCCCAAAACTATACAAAGCCTAGGTGCATATGCAAATGTGATCTCCATAAATGCTCCCAAAAAGACCACTTCATAAGGTCGTCTTCAAATCTCGTCCCGTACATTACCTACGATAGAAAACAACTATCGCTAAGCATAAAGCCTAGTGGCGTACAAAATTTGGGCTTGGAGCTATTAAATTCTCCAGTTCCCCTTTTCTGTCATAGGTAGCTCAAATGAAACATAATTTAAAACATGTGAACAAATATATATTAAAAGTATCGAATATCAAACCTTGAGGTGTTTTCAACTATCAAAAAGAATGTTCAAGATTCAAGTATCAAGAAAGTGTATACTATCAATCCAAGAGAGTTTGCCAAATATTTATTTTTCGCCCAATATGTACGTCATGCCATCACACTAAGCATAATCAGATATCGAGATGGACCGAAGCCCCAAATCAAATAGGGTCAAAACCCAATGGTCAAGAGAATCAAGAGGCTGGACGAGATGAGTGACAAAGTCATAGCCATAAGAAGGAAAAAGTTGCAACAAGAATGCAAAATGATCAAGCAATCTGTACTAATGGGCGAGTTAGCGAATATCTTGCAATACATGATTAACAAGAATACAACATATAAATTGAAGACAAGGGAAAGAAAATCTCAGGTTATTTCAAACATTCCAGTAAGTAAAAAGAGTACAACTTCAAGTTTATACACAAACCTTGGTGTTTTACCACAAAACAGTTCAACCACAACTTGAGGACGTTCGAATCGTCTATGCCATAGACCAACCAAATCCATTCATTTCCTCAAACACTTCCCCTTAGATTTTACAAGGGTATATATACCTTAAATACATAATCAAATATCTATATAAGTCCAGTGATTTAACATGTCAAACTAAACAAGATATTGGGGAAAATCAAGAAATAGAAATTCTGGACAGTATCACTATCTTGTGTTGTGGCTCAGTTTTGAAGATTTAAATAGACAAACTAGATTGTATAGTCTTAATTTAAGTCATAGACATATGTCTTACGGACTCAGGAACTCTTGAATCACCCCAACAGCAATTTCGTACAAAACGTTATGCTAAAAATACTAACAATAGTATAGGGAGAGTTTGTAAAACAGAAAATCTGAACAGCACCTGCCCCGTGCTTTATGATCCCTTTTCGGGTAAATACAAGCAAAACTAGGTTTTGGTGCTTTTTATTTAAGCAAATATACCACTGGGTTATTCACCTAGTAGTTATTATATTAAATAAATCCCACACTGGGGCCAAATATTGCAAATAGTTCAAATGACATGAAAATAAATGGTAGTAATAGCCAATCATAAAAATAAAATAAAAAGTAAAATAATGTTTGTTTAAGGATTCCCTGCTTGTGGTGTTGCTTTTGACTTGACACACCAATTGCAAACTAATTTGTGTAGCACCTACAATGCTCTCACTGAGGGCCATCATTTGCAAATCGAAGTAGAAGGCATGTATAGATCGACAAAAGCTAAACAATTGTTGATTAGACCCCTTCATTTTAGTATGGAAGTACTGGACATTTGGATGAAACCAAGTGCTGCATCACACAATTGATTAAACCAAGCTACTACATAAAGGAGAATATCCCAAAGCTGGAATAAGCATTGGAGTCCCTTCCCATATGATGATACAGTGTGGATAGCATGAAAGTATGGGGGAAGAAGTTGAACTTTAGCAGTAACTTTGATATAGAACCACAAGATATGTGATTTCTTTGCTGGAAACCCATTCGGTAGCTGCGAAATCATCAAACAGCCAGGTACAGATGAATCTCCAAAATCCTAAATAAGCTCTGCAGTTCCTTCCAATATGTAGATATACCTTACCCAAAATGAGCATTATAAAATGCTAATACCACTGGAAAATGACACATCTCCATACAGTCAGCGAACAGTCTTTAGCTTTCCAGCGCATTCACTGAAAGTAATACCTACTTCCATCGAAGATCCTCATATAACCAGCCTGTGTTAAATAATACATGTACGTTGCACAATGTACACTAATGTAGCTTTTGATGTTCCAAAAAAAACATCTATGTTGCTGCAGCATTTTTAGTGTTGAAGAAAATGTACAATATGCAGTCTTCTCATGTGTTGAAAATTTGGTAAGTAGTACTGCTCAATTGCTTGAAGATACAACATTATTTGAATGGTAAGTATAGTAAGGAATCTCCACATGCTCATATTGAGTCTTGAACCAAGATAAAAGAACTGTATAATGAAATGAAACTCCACTGATCATAGGCATGCATTGAAGTGCAGAAAAATTCCATAATTGTAGAGTCAATTTCCTTGCTATCCAATCCTAAGATTAGGAATCTCTGCTTGTCTTGATTGATTAATGTCTTCCCTTCTTTCGGCAAATCAAGAGAAAGAGTGAAATGAGATTGGACCTGCATAAAAAAAACAAGGTTAGCTAAATAATCTGTCAATGTATTTCCTTCCCTTAGTTCATGTTAGAAGATGAAATTGAAATGATCCTTCTCACATCTGTTCCAATGCACCGTGGTGTATCCCATTCCCCCTCAATTATTTTCTTCATTGTCAAAGAGTTTGTCTCAATTATGAAAGGGTGTAGCTTGTTTTCCACACACTAGTCCAAGCCTTCTGCAATTGCTTTTGCTTCAGCTACAATGTTGGTTGTTTCACCTATTTCCTTAGCTTTAGCATACACTAAATTTCCTTGACAGTCACGTATGCAAAAGCCATATGAACTAGGTCATGGATTCCCCCTAGAAGCACCATCTATGTTACACTTAAACCAACCCTCAAAAGGGAACTTCCATGTGACTCTCTTGGTCATTACATAAAGTTTGTAACCTTCAAAGAACTTGATCATATATCAGGCCATAGTAATGGAATATGTTGCGTCCAAGGCTATCTTGCCTTTGCAAGATTATGTAGAGTCTTATTGACCTCATGAATGACCCTATTGCATGATATAGATCCTCCATATTTCATTGTATTTCTCCTCTTCCAAAGCTCCCATGTAATCACTGGAGGGACTGCCTGGATTAGTGGCTTAAGCTTTTGGCGGCAACGTGTTTTCTAGCATGCTCTTATAACTTGATGTACCTGCACCATGTTGACAATTATCCCTGCTGCTTGAAGGAATATTTTCTACACCCTGTTTGATGTTTCACTTTTAAAGAAAATATGTTGGATTGTGTCTTCTGTTCGATTCAAGCAACACCAACACTTGGACATGACCATATAACCATTTCTCCTTAAAAAATAATATGTTGGTATCTTACCTTTCCACAACCTCCGTAGGAAGAATGATATTTTAAAAGAACGACCTTTAATCCACATAGTGTTGAAATCTGCATTTTTAGGTGCCTAGTGCCTTAGATTCTGCCAAGCACTTCCCACTGTAAATCTCCCTGAGGATGTTGGCATCCACTTAGGAGAATCCCAGTAATCATCACTGCCATTAAAGTGCACTTCTTGCCTTATATGTTCTGCAATTTCTGTAGGGAATGATTAATCCAGAAGATGATCATTCCAATTGTCTTGGTCTCTCAGTTCTGCCACTTCCTGCAGTTCTTCATTAGTAGGAATATATTGAGGTACAACATTACACAAAGCACCTAAACCAATCCAATTTTCATGCCACACATTTGTAGAACCCCTATTCATCTCCCATAATATGTCATATTCTACCTCTTCCCTTATTTCTAACATTTTCCTCCATACATGTGAACCTTGTCTAAATAGAAAAGCAGTAGGAAGTTCTTTCTTACAGTACTTGTTCCACATGAAGTTTGACAAAAGGGACTTAGTTGTTCTGAACTTCCACCATAGCTTGGCAAATAAAGCCTTTGATATATCAAATAGCGATCTAAAACCTAGACCACGTTCCTCTTTTAGTAAGCTTAAGTTAAGCCATTTTTCCCAGTGTGTACTTCTTCCTTCTTCTTTGTTACTCTAGAAAAATCTTGCAAAGGTTTTGTGCAAATGTTCTGACACATTGTGAGGAGAATCCAACACTGATAGCATATGAGTGGGCAAATGTTCCGCCAGTAGTAATAAGTGTTGCCTTGCCACCATAAGATAGTAGCTTTCTTTTCCAGGAATGCAGCTTTGCTTTCATCTTTTTTATGACATCGTTATAGTAATCCTTCCTCCTTCTTGTGTAGAAAATAGGGAATCTTAGGTAAGTTAGTAGAAATTCCCCTTGTTGAAATCCTGTAAGTGTCAGTACTATAGAGGAAATAGATCTTGCCACTTCTCATGCATGAAGTATGAACTCTTTGTTCTATTTATAAGCTGTCCAGAAGTGTGCTCATATTGGGTAATAACCTCCACCACCTTTTCTATGGAATATGGAACGGCAGAAACAAAGATGATTCTGTCATCAGCATAAGCCAAATGGTTTAAAGGATCAGTCCACTTTGGCATCCCAAAACCTTTAAAACTTTTATCTTCAAATAACTTATTTAGCGATCTTGATATTACCTCTGCTGAAATGATGAACAAAGCTGGTGATAAAGGATCTCCTTGCTTGAGACCTCTGGTGGACTTGAAAAACCCTGTTAATTGTCCATTAACAAGGACAGAGTACCAATTGTTTGAGAGCAGATTACAAATCATGTTGATGTAGTGCTCAGTAAATCCCATTTTTCTCAGCACATGAATTAGGTATTTCCATGATACCCTATCATAAGCCTTAGCCATATCTAACTTAACGACAACATTAGCTAGCTTCCCCCTTAATCTTATATCAGTTACAATTTCCTGAGTAAGTAAATATTCTCAAAGATACTCCTTCTTTTAACAAAACTAGATTGATTGGAGGAGATCAAAGAAGGAAATATCTTCTCCAACCTATCATGCATAGCCCTTGATATGATCTCGTTGATGAAATTACTAAGACTTATTGGTCTTAAGTTTGAGAATGAATTAACCAAATCTTTTTTTGGCAGTAGAACCAAATTTGTGTGTTACTGATTTTGGTAATGGAGCTCCACTGTAGAAGATCTATAACATGTTGAAGATGTCTTCACCTACTATATCCCAACACTCCTGATAGAAGATTCCAGTGAAACCATCAAGTCCACTTGCACTATCTCTACTCAAAGCAAAGACTACTCTCTTTACCTCTTCTATAGCAGGCATTCTACACAGTTCCATGGTTTGTTCCACAGATACCATTGAAGGAACATTACTCAGAAGATCATAGCTTGTTGGATCACCCTCTTGACTAAACTGATTTTGAGAGAAGTCTACTGCTTCCTTAGCCAATTGGTCCTGTGTTTCAATCCACACTCCATCGCTATTCTGGATCCTATTAAGCTTTAATTTCTACTTCTTGCCATTGACAAAGTTTTGAAAGAATCTAGTATTTCTATCCCTTTCTGCAAACCATGTCATGCCTGCTTTCTGTTGCCAGCATTGCTCCTCAATGGTCAAGTATCTTTTCAATTCTGCCAGCGCCTTTTGGAGGACAATTCTGTTGTCAATTGTTAGGTCTTCCTCAATCAACATTTCCTTTATTTTAACAATATATTCCATAATAGCCAGTTGCTTAAATATATCTCCATATGTCAGCTTACTCCATTTAGAAAGTGTTATCTACACCCTTCTCAACTTCTATTTGAACATCTAGAATGGATCTCCAATGAAGTTTGCTACCCAATTATGGCTAACTACATCCTTGAAAGCCTTATGCTTTGTCCATAAATTTAGGAATTTAAAAGGTTTTACCAGGTGTGTTGTGTTTTCTCCACAAATCATCAGCAAAGGTGTATGATCTGCTCTTGTTCTTATAAGATGTTCCATTTAAATGTTGGGAAAAAGATTCTGGAAAGGAAAATTGACTAAAATCATGTCCAACCGCTTGAAAATGCACTCAACATTTGGTCTTCCATTTCACCATGTAAAGGGGCCTCCTTTGTAGCCAAGATCAGATAATCCACTTAAATTTACTCAAAATGCGAAGTCCTCATATTCTGAGGGGTAAAATGGAAGGCCTCCTATCTTTTCTTCCTCACTCAATATAATAACATTGAAGTCTCCACTAACTACCCAAGGTAATTCCATGTCATTAGCAAGATTATACAAGTTGTCCCACAATTCTAGCCTCTCAAGAAAAGAACATTTAGCATAGATAAAAGTCATAATAATGTGCTTACCAATGTCTTTATGATAAACCTTAATAGTCACCTTTTGTTTTGTATTATTCAATAATTCTCACTCCACTACTTTGTCTAAGAACAACCATATCTTGCCATTTATGTTTGAATATGCATTGTCCATTCCTAGCCTTCTCCTGTAACTCTGAATGTGCTTTGTTTTCTAGAATGGTTCCATTAGTGCAACAATGAAGAATGCATGCTCCCTGTGTAGATTACTAACCCTCTGAAAGGCATGTTGGGTTTTGATAGACCTTATATTCCATATTAATGTCTTAATCATCATTTGGTGGTGGAGGTTGCCCTTCTAGGCAGTATCCTCTTAGTGTGTGGGATATCTTTGTTTTGTCCTTGCTTGCTTCCCTTTTTTCCACTCTTGTAACTAGCTTTAGGAGATAAATCAGCCTCCCTTGCTACTACCTTAAACTTTCCTGCTGTAGATACAACCTCCCCCTCATCTTCAAATTGCTCCTGATCACCGGTTGGTTGTTGTAGCTCCACGGGTGTAACATTATGTGTCACCAGGTCATGTAACATTTGCAGTGGTGAATTTACGGGGCTGTTGAGTTGAATGTGTAGTGGCTGCCCGCTCCCAAAACTGCACTCCATATCTCTTGGCTCAATTGCACCTGCTTGCATGGGTATCATAGCAAGCTGAAATTCATCTCCACTTGACTTCTGTTAGTTCTCTTAAGTGCTAATGGATTCAAATCCTTGCTGAATATGTGTTTGACCTATTATCGTGTCATTGTGTTTGCCTATAGAGTAGTGAACCACTGCCACATCAACATGTGTTTGTATGACTTGTTGTTGTTGGTCTGGAGTCATCTTATTCTTCTCCTCTGCCACCAATGCATTCGGCTTCCCATCACCTATTGTCTGGTGCCTCCTTCTGACTCACAATTCACATGTAGATTCCAATCTAGGTGTATCTGTTGGTAGTAATGAATAGCTCTCTATTCCCGTGAGGTAAGGTTCTTTGCACCCAGCTGTTATATGTTCACATTGCACATTAACACTTTTCTCCTCCTCTTGCTTCCCTACATATGTTGAGCCTTCATTACCATTGACACAATGTGGTAGTTCACCTTCCTTTGAGTCTTCTTCAACCTGATCACTCCACAACTTCCCTGCACTAAGGATTATTGTTTCATCATCCTGGACATACCATCTGTTGCAAATTTTTCCAAAGATTGATATTGTTTCTCCTAATAAGCCTGGTTGGAAGTCACAAGATTATCAACGAAAGTTCTATTCACCCCATTGTGCTGTTGATTCCTTTTGAATACCCTCAGCAGCCTAATTCCCTTTCCCAATAGAATTTGTGCTGGTTCTTGTCTTCGGTTCAATCCCAATACACTTAGGAGTGAAAACAGCTGCTGCTGAGTTTAAACCCCCAGCTTTAGTCGGATAATTTCTTGGGTTTGTTTGGACAATGCTTTCCTCTGCAGTAGTTAAGTGACTTTTTGCCTCTTGGTCATCATTTTTCACCTCTAATGCTGCAAACTTATTTAATTATGAACTTTTTGAGATATATTTCCATTAGCCTGGACTATTTCATTCCTAAATTTAATATTAACATATGTTTGTTTGGCAGTTTTCTTCACGCGATTGTCCTTTACTTCTTTCCATTGTTCACCAACATTCCAAACTACTTTTCCACTCGTAAGAATCTATGAAGGCTCCTTGTTCATCCCCTTGTTATTATTATTAAAATCTACAGCCTGCTTTCCTTTGTCACGTACCATCAGTTCTGGATGTAAACGCCAACAGTTTATTTCATTATGTCCTTGTAATCTACATTCCTTGCAATACTTAGGTAACATGTCATATTGGATTTTAACCCATTTAGTTCTTGTCTCCCCAGTAACCTCATTCTCAATATCCATTCTCACTTTGTTGGGAAGATCAGCTAACAAATCAACAAGGACCTTGAACTTTGCACAACTAGGTCGAGTCTTATTGATAGTAGCCATATCAAGGTGTAAAGGTTTCCCAATAGCTGAAGCTAGAGAAAATAAACACTCTTTTACAAAAAAGGTCGGTAGCAAACCTGGGAAAGAAATCCATGCCATGGTCATTGGGGTTTCTTTTCCCGCCTTAAATTTGGCATCATAAATGAGTGATCGCAGTTGGTATTCATAGCCATCCTTTGCTTTGACGTAAAATGTATTTTTCGCTCTAAAATTAATGAAATCCTCCCATAGAGTCAGTCGAATCAGAATATGCCTATCTCTTAGAAGACCAATATGACATTCTCCTTTGATACCACATTGAGCTGGAGTAATCCGACAAATTTCTTGCAGTTTTGGCCAACCGTACGAAAACTTACCCACCACAGCATATTGTAATCCTTCTATAATATTCATACACTCCACTTCTGCTTCAATGAATTTTTTTCTAATGGCTTCCCATTAAGAAAAGTCAATCGTCTAATTGGAATAGGTTCGACAGTCACAGGACAAGGTGATTTCACGAAAATGGATAAATTACTTGTACTAGGTTTCAGGATGTTTGAGTAATCCAGGGGTGTTCTGGCTTATGTGTTAGGAAGGGATAATTGGAGATGTTTAGGAGGGCATGCCGGCCATTGAAGAGGGCTGGCCGCCGGCTGTAGCGGCCATGGATGGGGCTTGCCCTAGTGGTGCCCTAATTCGCAGGAGAGAGAAGAGAGCATTTTTAGTGATACGAATTTGTTTTTTTGGTGCTTGAATAAGAGTTATAGAGCTATAAAATATCTTTCCAGCAAAGCTTGGATCACTAAAAACGGAGCTCTATACAAGAGGATATGAAGAAAATACTACTAGTTGTCTAGTTTAAAAACGCATTTAGTAACTTACCACAAAAGAGAGGAGCAACTTGAGCTTCATCAAGAACTAGTTTGGTTGGTTGGTTTAGTGAAATTTTTTCTGGTTATCATGTAGTGTTTCATGTGACAAGAAGGAGAGAGGGTAGGAGTTTTCTTTGGCGTGAAGGATTTAAATACGAGAGGAGGTCCTTAAGGATATCTCACATTGGATAAGGATGAACAAAAGGTGGCTGCCCAAACTTTTTTTCTTTGGATAAATACAAAAAGGGTGGCAGCCCAAAACCTTAAATATCTAATGTATTTCATAACAATTCATCAAAATGATATTAAGTGTTACACATAGAAACACCATGGAACTTCTTTGTCAATAGTAACACAACCTAAAGTAAGCAATTTTCATATATTGTCAAATTCACGTTTAGAAAGTAGGAAGTAAAATCTATCCTTATTATAAAGATTCTCAATCGAGAATACAAATATTAGTTAAAACTTTGGGGTCTGACAAAATACATGCTTCAACATAAATGTAAAATAACCCAGCGATGCATCTGGGCCTTCAAATGGCTTTAAATTTCGGACAGGCCCGTATCCCAGGCGCAGACAGTGTGCTCAAAACCACAGTACCGAGAACCAGATTCAGCAGGCCAGGCCCAAAAACAAAACAAATCGCCTGCCCATCAATTAGTAGTTATGGATAATAAAGACACGAATGGCAACTAATGCAAACCAAAATCATTTAAGATAATCCAAATTCTAAGGAGGATCATATGCACATTTGGACCCTAATACTACAACTAGCAGGAACCAGAATTCTAAACATCCCAAGGATAAGGTACACACTTGAACATTGCATAAACACACATAAAATGTAGAGGATATGCAGAATACATAGAATGTACATATACAGGGCTTTCATATTAGCAAACAAGTTCAAAGTAACAGGCTTCTTGGGCTACACATGATTTAGTTGCAGGAATCTGGCATATAAGAGTCCATAAAGCAAAGGAACTAAGCATAAGAGTTCAAAGCAGGCAGGGTCATGAATTAATTCCAAGAAGTTTAACAAGTAGCAATGGCATGCTCGAGAGATAGCGACCAACAGTAATCTTCATAAGAGGATCTCAACATAAGAATGCAGGGCAAAACATAACTAAGAATTATGGGTCAGTCCATGGCAAGCATGGGTGTTAATAAGAAAAGCTTATTAAGAACATTCAGGTCAACAGTAGTACAACAACTAATTAGCAAGTAAGTATCTAATTTTGAGAATGCAGGCTGATCAATTGTAGCAGGTTCAATTATGCATATTAAAGATTACCCTAGGGATTAAACTCAAGCCCCTAGTACTAGAAGGCATGGACCTATATAGCAATATTGTGGTAACAAAATTGTAGTAGAGCAAGCAACTATAGTACAGGGTTGGGGTTCACAAGTTGCAGAGAAGCATTCTTGTCTGAAAAGTTCAGAGTCCATGTGATCATGTTAAGAAAGTGAGCAAGTAGCAAGTTGTGCATGAATGACTTAGCATGAAGACGGAAGAGCATATTTGAACAATTTCTTGGCAAGTATGAATTACTAGTAAGTTTTAACACAAGAATTCAAAACAAAGTATGAAGATACACTCACACCAGGCACTAATCAGGTTTAACATCCGAACCGGGCAGACATAGAGAGAGAAGGAATCAACTTAATTAACTACTCATGATTCTAAGATTAAAACCTAAATAAAGTTGAGGCATTAAAACAACATAATGACATTAAGGCGAACAGGATTGAAAACAAGGAAAACACAGTAGAGAAATCATATTGATTCACAGATGTTCAAGTAACATTAATCTACATAGTACGAACCAAAAGAGAATGGAATTTCAAGAATCAAGGATACTCACCAATTGCAAATTAACGAACAAGTAAATGATGAAATTAAGTTTCAGAAGCAGCTCAATTAGCAACAGCAAAGAGAGAACAGTAAGACTCCCAAAATCTCAGTGCGTCAAAGTTCTCAAGGGTTTCAAGTGAACCTCGGGCAGTGCTTGAACTGAGAAAGAGCAACAATCGAACTCCGACGGCCTTGGCTTTTAGCCGGCCAAGGTTTCAAGTTTCAGAATAGTTAAATAAGTGAGAGTGAGAGAATAATAGCAATAGTAATAATGGACAAGCAATAATCGTTAAGCCTTTGAAGGGAATAGGAAAGGGAGGTTTATCAGAATAGGCAAAAATCGGACAAACCATAGTTTGACAAGTAGCTAAAATTTAGCCAAGAATCTCCGCGAATCAGACCTATACGACCTTGTTGTGGGTGTATACAGACGGATTTCCGTCTGAATCTTGTAGGTTGAGGATGATTGCACTTGATTCGAAGAGGTAGTACTTGCTAAAATCGGGCAAGTACTAAGTAATACCACGAGCGTATGAGTGATAACGGGATAGTGTAAATAAGGTAAGCAGATCGTGAAAGAATTTCATGATTTAGCATGATTCTAAGGGGATTTGGGAGGAGGCGACTAAAGTTTAGTGTGAGAGTGGAGAGATGAGAGAATGAAAGGCGGCTGGGCGGGGAAAATGGTCTTTAGGGTTTGGGGTGAGGGATATAAGTAGAGTGAGGGTTTTATTATGGGTCGTTGAGCATTAGAGATCAATGGCCGAGATGAAAGGGCGTTAGGGTCGGTAAAATGGGTAGAAAATGGGCAGGCTTGTTGGGTCGCTTGTTTTTGGGCTGTTGGGGTCACTTGGGCCAGATTTTAAAATAGTGAAATTAAGAGAAAATAAATTAATAAAATAGCTAAATAAGTATTAAAAATATTATTTAAACAAATAAGTATTTATAAATAATAGCTAAAGGTTGTATACATATAAAAAGTTATTTTGACCCTAAATAAAATAATAAAATGCGATTAGTTGTAAAATATAGACTATTACTGCAAAAAACGTAAATAGCTCAAAAATACAAATATAATTATATGAAATGAAGTAAAAATATTATAAAACATATATGTGGATGTGAATAACAAATTTGGATGCTTAAGTCATCACAAAATAATTTTAAAGGGTAACTAATAAATATTTGAACAATTTAAATGCAAGAAAATTAATTATAAAGCCTTAAAAATTATGAAAATTACGGAAAATACTTATATGACTCTTGTAAATTGGTGATGATGGAAAAAGGATATTTTGAAAACATAGATAATATTTATAAAATATGAGGACAAAATTGGATATCAACAGTAATTTGTGGTGTTGCTTTAATATGTCAATCTGTGCCTCCGTTGTTACTTGGTGAATTGATTGTCAAGGTGAATTTACTTGCATGGAGTCATCATCTCATATTCTGTTGAGTTGCGGTAAGATAACGGCTTTACATAAAGAAATTGTTGACATGCTTTACTTTATGTGACCCTTAAGAGAAAACTAGTCATCTCACTCGGTGCTTTATTATAAATGATTCTCAAATTAAACTCATGTCACACCCCCAACCTCGGAGAGCGCGACTGACACTCAACTGAGATAATCCGGTCAAGCAAGCCTGCTAGATACTTTCTACCCAACCTTTCCCATGAATAGAGTGGAGACGTACTCCATTAATTAACATTCAAAGGATTTCATAAACAACACCAATTTCATTACCATTAGCAGCTTCATTCATAATTTCCAAAATATATTACCCATTCATAGTTTGAAGTGGAACATGTGTTACAAATTCAACATTTCTAGTTTTGACTTTCCCAACACCAATGTATCACCCACACTATGTCTACGGATCCTCTAAGTACAACAAAAGAGTAGTATGGAAGTGCCGGCAACAAGACCCCGGCTATACCTCAAAACACAGAGTATAACATCAAGTGACATCAGGCCTGGAATAGAGTAGAGCTCACCAAAACCTGTTGAATAGGGAGTAACTGCTAACGAGATCCAAAGCTGCCCTCTGATGAACCACCTGCATCCATGGAAGATGCAGCACCCCGGCAAAAGGGATGTTACTACATATGGAATGGTACTAGTATGTAAAGCTAAATATCCTCTTTCAAAATAGAATGCCACTATAAGAAAGTAAAATCATTGAAATAGCAAGCAACGATCAATGATATCCAAAGGCCAAGTTAAAACGTAACAAATTTCAAAATACGAAGATAATACTGTGAAGATGATAATCAAAATACGAAGATAATATTATTTTTGGTTGGGAGATCTCTAGTAGCGATACACCACCATGAATTTAGAACGAAGTCCGATCACGGCTCGATTGACTAAGCCATCTCACAAGAGACATCAAATCACAATATCACCATACTTTTAGCATGGAGTCCGACCTCAGCCTGATCGGCTAAGCTGTCTCACCAAAGACATCCAATCTCTGTACAAAGCGGCCCTACCGCCTCACCTCAATGTGTGCAGGTAGAGGTGTAATCACAATCACAACACCACCATGTGTGCGGCGTGGCATCCGATCTCAGCCCGATCGGCTAAGCCGTCTCACCATAATGTCGTGTGGGTCTCATCATTCTGCTAGCAATCATCTCATCCCAAATAAGGAGAATAATATCATCACATCAATCTCATCCCAAATAAGGGGAATAATCACAATGTACTCCTACACCGGCACGTGTAGTTTCGGGGTTAGGTTATTTAAACCTACCCTTCCTCGTTGACTAGCGATACTCCCAAAAACATTTTTGATTGTTATACAAGGGAAACAGAAATACAATTGCATTTACCTCATAACTTTTCACACTATTTATAGCCTCATTGGTACTTTCAACCACTTACAACATCATTATTTCATTGGCTCTCTTGGCCATACATATGATTCTTCATTTATGGCACAACGGCCGTATTTCATATTCCACACTTTCATTTCTTTCCTTTCATGGATCATCATCATAAATATCCAAAAATAGAACATTCAAATCACAACTTTAGGTTCATTAGTAACGAAGACTTTAAACACAATGAATTTCTTTCCAAGAAATGGAGTAAAATGATTTACAATCGAAGCACAAGTTAAAATCATAAACGCGTAACACATCATTTATTCTTGAAATACTTTTCCCCAAAAGGGAAAACACAATTCAACTCATGAATATATAAGAGCTCAAAACACATTGAAAATACTTACAAAGCATAGCATTAATTAAAACAACGACATTTAGGCATGACTTGAGTACATAAGATTTTAGGCAAATCTATTTTCAAAGTCAATTTGGAACAGTTGAATCAAGGCTCATTTCATAACCTTTCTCACATGATTTCATTTCCTTGGAACCATTGGCCACAAGTATAAATTTCATTATTGGCACGGTGGCCACGCTTTACATCTCCAACCCACTTTTTTCACTTTCAAGCATCCTTATAGATTATCAACAGCAAGGCATTTTAAATCAAGACTTTAGGTACATATATGAACAATAGGAGTTTTAGACGCATGGAGTATTCTTTCCAAGTTAAGCATAATGGACTTTCATTGAAACACAACTCAAAGCCATAACATTTTAATACACATATCATTCTTGAACACATTCCCGAAGGATAACATAATGTGATAGGAACATTCAGAACACATTTTGAATACATAATTCTTGACACTTTGCTTACTCAGGACAATCAAATTTATTGGGAACAACTCCGAACATGGGAATAAGGAACTTGAGCCAACCATACTTGAAACTTACGGGAACATCATGGAATTCAATTCTAAGAGAGTAGTTTAGCCAACATACCTTGTTTGAGCTTTCCTTAAGGTACTACAACGTCCCAACACCTCTAGCAATATCAATCTATAGGAAGATAGCGAAAATCGAATAATAATTAGAAGGACTCTCATGACATAAGTCTCTTGGGAATTTTGTCAAACACCTATTATGCAACATTGACTACAAAGATCTACAAGGGTAATCCCTTCCTCCCTCAACTAATTTCAACAAGAAACTAACCAAAATGGTTCAACAACCCCACATATTACTTCCTAATATCACATGCATGGCCTATCTCTAACCCCACAACATACATAGATCCATAACTTCTTGCATAAAACTTAGGAGAGTGACTTACCCGGATAGATGATGGTTTAGGGAGTGGCTTCCATGATTCTTGAAGATTTTAGGAAAGATTGGATGAATGAAATTGCTAGTTCTTCTCCCTCTGTCTCTAAAATACCCTCACTTCTCCCTAAAAATATCAGATTTTACCTTATAAAATGACCCCATAAGGCCTTATATCAAAATAGGTTTGGATAAAAAAATTTCAAAAATGACCCCCAAAGTCAATTATGCAGTGCAATTATGTCATAGCAGAATCATATGTGGCCAGCAGAATAGATATGTGGACAGCAGAATCGATTATATGGCCAGCAGAATGGATCTGTGGGCAGTAGAATTTTTATCCAGCCAGTATAATGATTATGCGGCCAATAGAATGGGTAGGCGGCCAGCAGAATTGTTTTTCAAAATTTTTCCTTTTTCTATTCCACTCTGCGATGCTTATACGATCCGCCGAACAGTTTTGCGGTCACGAAATTGACCGCAGAATCGCCTTCTTCTGCCAAAAATTCCCGTCAACACTTTAGTGCATTCTTCAACCCAAAAAGTTCCTACTGTGGCTCGTTTTCTACAATCCTCAAACCCATTAGCCTACCTTGGCACCACAAAATCTTAAATTCCTTGGCAAATTTTATGGGGCCTTACAACTCATTACTCTATTTGGTGCTTTACTTTACTTAAATTGTTATCACGCTTTACTTTAAATGATTATACATTAATTCGTTAACTTATCTGATGTTTTACTATATTTAAAAATGTTTTCCTCTACCTTATATGATTTTTAACCCAAACTCATTCTCTCATTTGATACTCTAATTCCATTGTTAGCCTTATATTGATGTTTCTTTCTACTATTAGCTTTAGAGTTATATGCTTATACATGTTATTGTCTTGTGGGTGTCTTGATTTACCTCGTCACTACTCCACCGAGGTTAGTCTTGACACTTACTAGGTATCGCTGTGGTGTACACATGCTATGCTTCTGCAAATTTTTGTGCAGATCCAGGTACTTCGAATCGTGTTGGTTTTGAGAGTTGTATCCGCGGCTGGAGACTTCAAGGTATACCTGCTTGACGCTCGCAGGCCTCGAAGTCACCTCCTGACATTATCTTTACTACTGTTTATCTTCATTTCAAAATAGTATTGTGTTGAGATTCTAGTGTATTTATATACCGATTCTGGAGATTGTATAACTATTGTTCATTTTTAGTTAGATTATTGCAACTATCAGTTTAATTTTTATATAGTTGAATTGGTTATTTCTATTAGAGCTCTTCATGTATTAGGCTTACCTAGTCTTAGAGACTAGGTGCCATCACGATTCCTAAGGCAGTATTTTGGGGTCGTGACAAGTTGGTATTAGAACTCTAGGTTCATAGTGCTACGAGTCATAAGCAAGTTTAGTAGAGTCTTGAGGATTGGTATACAGACGTCTATACTTATATTCGAGAGGCTATGGAACTATTAGGAAATTCCAATTCTTTCATTCCTTATCGTGCGACATTGATTCATCTTGAAGCACATATCTTAAATTCCCTTGCATCTTCTTGTATACGAAATTGCGCAATCGGTATCAGCTATTCCACTAATGGTTTGTGATGCTGTGGATGGGCTACGAGGGTGCCATGGATGCTCGATCATTGTCTTAACGTGTTGTCCAGCCTGAGGACGGGGACGTGTTGGTAGATCTTCAGTTGTTCAAGTGTGGAATGCAACGGTTCTTGTATCTGGTTCGTGAATACGAGCTTGGGAAGATTTAATTGGTTGCTTAGTCGTCGTGATCGTGGTAGGGTCATGAGAGGATGTTGATTTGAGGAAAGATAGTGGTATTAGAGACTATGTGTTTTGTATAGGACTTCTATTCAGTGAAAGGTAATATTGTTATTCAAGGAACTTGAGGAAGCGGGCTTGACTGTCACGAGGATGGACATGCTCTTAGTAGATGATTTAAGGTATCTTATGATTGGTGTTGTACGAGCTTATGAAGGTTGGAATCGTGGATCATCACATGTTATTCCTATGGCTTCGCGACAAGTGGGGGAGTCTACTATCGATGATCAGATTTTATAGTCATGTGTTATATCAGTTTTGGTCTGAGGTATATATGTGGTATTGAAGGGTTCTCGAAAATTGTATATGGCTAAGATCTGATATTTGTAGGGGATAGTGTTGGGACTTGCGGTATTTTTGTATCATTATTAATTCTACATTTCAGAATTGGAGAGGTTAGAGGAAAAACTCCAGATTCGTAGAAGGTCTATTCAAAGTAGGTATCTCGGTTGCAGCATTACTGGGTGCTTCAGAGGAAATACAGTGGTTTATTGGCTTTCAGACAACGTGGTTCGTGCTAGGATCTCCTGCAGTGAGCTTTGGTTTAGGATCATTGTGTACCGACAAGGAGAAGTGTTAACTTGAAGACAAGTCGAGGAGGATTCGAAGAAATGGGTCAGCTCGGTGGTGTTGGGTGAGCATAGCAATAAAGGTAATTGGTTCTTTTAGTGTGGTAATACTTTACCAGTGTTTTGTGGCAGTACTCTTGAGTTTAACGGCTTATGTGACTTGGTTGAGTTGGGGAAATTCAGTTCTGATAGCTTGGTTATGTGCAGACAGGTCTCGAAGAGTTCTTGATAGTGTCGACCACAACTTGAGCCGGATGTCTGCTACCGGCATAAGGAATATGTTGCGCATTATGATTTTTCTCTTGGATGGGGTCACGAGTTCTAGATAGCATGGATGATTTCAGATGCTTAGAATGACGCTAGCATTATTTGATACCGCTTGAGAAGGGTGCGCACTCCAGAAGGCGTACTGTGCTTCAACTTGCGGATGCCTGACTGGTATTACGGTAATCGCCTGAGTGATCAACTGATGAGGTCAGACTTTGCTATGTGGCATGAAAGAATAGTGGAAGTATTTCTCGTAGAATGAACGTGTATGAGGAATGTGTCAGTTATTTAAGTAGTACATTTAGGATCGGATATGAAGATTTTGGTATTCTAGGGATTTGAAGACTTAGAGGGTTCTCGGAGGCAGATTGTTCTAGGGTTCTGAACGATAAAGGTATGTTAAAAGGTTGACGTCTGTTGTATGTGCTATGGATAGGTTATTACGGGTTTTTGGAGGTTATCCACCTAATTCGGGAAGGATCGGAATTGATTTGGAGGCCACTGATAGGCCTAATGAGGATGTGTATTCTACATCGGGTTGGATTTGTTTACTCACCACAGCTATTGTAGTGGTTGGTGTCATCAGTTAGAGTTGACCTTATTCTTTTTCTAATATGTTCTATGTGTTACTCTTCTACGCCACGATGGGTTGTGAGACTGTTGACTATTTATCATGATGCAGTACTGTTTGGGCTTTGTGGCAGAATTCGAGTGAGATGGCCCTGGGTGTTGATGGTAGATTGCTCCTTGGTTATGGTCTCCCTATTGGTGGCATATAGTGATATCTGTTACTCCATGGTTTGGGTCATACGCATCGCGTGTTTTTTGATTGGTATGCATATGGTTATTGATTGTGAGACTCATGCCTCGAGGTATTCCATGTGGACCGGTGTTTGGATTGGGTCACGCATCGCAGCGGGGTTATGTTGGGATATGATCCTTGTGCTCATTCAGTGTGTTTTGCTTATCCTTTGTGTGATGGATTCATAGCATTGCGCCTTGTGATGGTATCTGTTGAGCTGGCAAGGCAGTTCTTTCATTTTCGTTCTCTATCCATCATTGGGTATATCTGAGTATTGTTCGTTTGTGCACGGATTGCATGGTATGTGGCCCTATGTATGATTGGTGTGCCATGTCGGTAGAGTAGCTTGTACTGGATTCACTGAGGCTATTGGGCCTGAAACGAATGCTAGTAGACTTGATTAAGGTATGTTTGGAAGAATAAAGTCACTAGTCGGCTTAGATTTTGGCTAAGATTCTTGTCGAGCAAGAGAGCTCCATGACTTGTTGGTGTGATGGGTGGTTATGTTTCTATGTATTTCTTTCACCATTTGCGGGGTATGAAGGTTCAGATTTTAATTTATATGAGGTTTGTTACCGGTATCGGGCTTGTTATTGTGTACCTATCGTGGTCGAAAGTTATTACTATGAGCAATTGAGCTATGTAGTATATCATGTGATTATGTCTTAGAATATGGTTATTACTTTGTTCTTTATACTGTGGTATCAGAGCCAGACCATCCTTTCGGAGGGAGGAACAGTTTATTAAATATGTCTGAGTCATTTCCATCATCATCCTCCCTAGCAAAAATGAATATGTCTCCTACTCTATATAAAACCTTGTCAAAAAAATATGATTACCTCTATGAAGTAGATATCCTACCCGATGAACAAAAAGAATCCTCTACTGAACTATCTCTCATTGTGATGACTCACTTTTATGCCCCGATTTATTTCATTAATTATATTATGTGAAATTAAGTCGAGTAAGTTGTACTCGAAGTAATTCGATAGGAAATGAGACACATGGTCTCTTTTTAAGAAAGCTTAAGTCGCAAAAGTCAACCGTGGATTGACTTATGAGTTAGAAGGTATGGATGTGAATTCCGACGACTCGGTTAGCTTCGGGGTAGGGTTTATGACTTAGACGAGTGACCGGAATAAGTTTTGCAGACCCCGAACGAAACTAGGCTTGAATTGGCGAAGATCGAATTTCCGGTTGATAGGTGAAATTTTGATCCGGAATTCGGAATGAAATTCCGAAAGTTGCTGTAGCTTCGTAATGCAAATTAGGACTTGCGTGCAAATTTTCAGACCATTCGGACATGGTTTGGTCAGATTCGGATCAAAGGATCGATTTAAGAATCCTTGGAGTCCGTAGGCTTGAATCCAAAGAGAACCTGATAATACGATGTTAGTTTTAGTGTTCCAATGATTGGAACAAGTTTGAATGAGATTATAGAACATGTGTTCATGTTCAGATAGAGTCCCGGGGGTCTCGGATGAATTTTGAATAGTCGACGGGACTTAATTCGTCGCTTTATAAAGCGTTAACTTCATACTTTCTGGTGTAATTAGTATTAAAATTAGTAAACGAGCTCCAAACTCGATTTTGTTTGAG
Organism: Nicotiana obtusifolia; assembly: GCA_002018475.1. Classification (NCBI taxonomy): domain Eukaryota; kingdom Viridiplantae; phylum Streptophyta; class Magnoliopsida; order Solanales; family Solanaceae; genus Nicotiana; species Nicotiana obtusifolia. The sequence continues at coordinate 35,484 of MCJB01049869.1, forward strand.
GCATTAGCTTCGTATTGAAATTACGGAGCCATAGCAAAAAGAATCGTCCAAATCGGACTCCATATGAAAAAGTTAGGCTTAATTTTGTAAAAGAAGAAAAAGAGATCAGTTGGCAGATGAGTTTCGCGGCCAAAAAGCGATTCGCTTTTTGGATAAGCGAATCGCGAAACCCCTCAACCCATCGCGAAGTGAAGCAGAAGCTTCAGGTGAGAATCGCGACCAAAAAGCGGTTCGCATAATCAAAAAGCGAACCGCGAAAATGACAAGAGCAGTCGCGAAGTGGAACAGAACTGGAGGGGTCATTTCGCGTTGAGTTCGCGATTCGCGAACTTGAAAAGCGAATCGCGAATCTCACCTGGGCGTCGCGAAATTGGACAGAACCTTGGCCAACCTTCGTGCTCAGTTCGCGATTCGCGAACTTGAAAAGCGAATCGCGAATCTCACCTGGGCGTCGCGAAATTGGACAGAACCTTGGCCAACCTTTTTGCTCATTCCGCGATGGAAAAGTGGTTCGCGAACGTGAAATGCGAACCGCGAAATGCACAATGGCATCGCGAAATTGACTTTTTTTGCTGAGTATTTTGCCCGATTTTTTACCCTCTATAAATAGGACCTAGGGTCCATTTGTGCACTTCTGAAATTCACAGCTCAGTACCCACGAGAGATAACTTTTACAAACACAAAGAATCACTAGAAATCAACCCCAAAACACACATGCAAAGAAGATTACCTGATTAATCTTGCAAAGAAAGGGGTTGCAACACCTTAGAAGCATTTGGGGCTTTTTAAGAAGAAGATTAAAGTGAAGCTTAGAACTAATAGAGAGGGAATCTCAAGAGAAACATCGGGTAAGTATTCTATACCCTAAATCCCTCTTAGATTATGATTTCCATGCTTAATCCCATTGTAAATTCACGAATTTGTGAAAGAGAAGAACCTAGGGTTCTTCTCAATTTCTGAAAATATGAAATTTGGGGATTAAGGTCAATCCGGTGTCGGAATTTGACGAATTTGATATGCATGGACTCGTATTGTAATGGGTAATTACATTTTATGAATTCCGAATGATTTCGAGAAATGGGCCCCACTATTGACCTTGAGTCCAATTTCGGGAATTTACCCGTAAATCTTGTGAATTTAAATGGAAATTGGTT
>MCJB01049870.1:6109-20308 GCA_002018475.1 Nicotiana obtusifolia
AAAGTAACATCAACTAGGGAGTGAAGTCTCTATGTTGGAAAAGGAGATTAGGGAGTTGAGACCCTATGTCAAAAATAATATCAACAAGGCAGTGGAGACCCTGTGTTTGAAATGAGACTTGGTAGTGGAGACGTCATGTCTAAAATAACGTCAAATAGGGAGTGCAGACCTTATGTTGGAAAAAGGAGAATAGGTAGTAGAGACCCTGTGACTAAAAATAACAGCAACTAGGGAGTGGAGACCCTACGTCAAAAATAACATTAACTAGGGAGTGGAGACCTTATGTTGGGAAAAGGAGACTATGTTGAAGTGGCACATTGTCTAAAATGACATCAATTAGGCAATAGAGACCCTTTGTTTGAAAAGGAGACAAGGGAGTGGAGACCTTATGTCTAAAATAACATCAAATAGGGAGTGGAAACCCTTTGTTGGAAAAGGCGACTAGGGAGTGGAAACCATATGTCTAAAATATCATCAACTAGGGAGTTGAGACCCTATAGTTAAAGTAATAACAACTAGGGAGTGGAGTCACTATGTTGGAAAAGGAGATTAGGGAGTTGAGACCCTATGTCTGAAATAATATGTATTAGGCAGCGGAGACCCGATGTAGGAAATGAGACTAGGGAGTGGAGACTCGATTATGGAAAAAGGAGACTAGGGAATGGAGATCGTATGACTAAAATAACAGCAACTACGGAGTGGAGACCCTATGCTGGAAAAGGATATTAAGGAGTGGAGACCCTATGTTTAAAGTAACATAGTGACTTTAAGGAGGTACGAGGAATCTCCTGTCGCCATCTTAGATCGTCAAGTTCGTAAATTGAGAACTAAGCAGGTAGCTTCGGTTAAGGTATTGTGGCGAAATAATAATGTAGAAGAGATGACGTGGGAGGCTGAAGAAGATATGAAAGCCTGATACCCCCATTTGTTCCAGACTTCAGGTACTATTGCTGAGTCAGGTGCAGCAAGTACATCTCGGACCACGGTAAATGACAGTTAAGGTGAGTTATGGCTAACTTATTTTGAGAGTTGAGATATCCCTCAACATTCGAGGACGAATGTTCCTAAGGGGGGAGGGTGTTATAACCCATATTTGTACGTGTTATATTACACCGTAAGATAGTCTACCTTGGTTCGAGAAGAGAATTACCTTTGAGGCAATAAGAGTTTAGTCCTTTGGTCCTAAACGATGCAAAGGTGTATAAGGGCGGTTAACAAGTATTAGAGGATAAACGAGTTAAGGATGTCATAACTCGCGTTTTTGGGAAAATCGAGAGGTGTTTAACATTACCAATATGTCATGTTTTAAGGTATTTGAATGATATGATATCCGTTTCATAAGTCTTGAAGTCAAACGAGTTATGAAACAAAAGTCGACAAAAGTTGTCGCAACTTAGGTTCACAATTTTACTTAAACGATAGGTAAAATGTTTCTGCAATTTTCTCCCCAATTACAAGGAATTACGGGGTGATCTACCTACCAAATTAAAGTTCTATGAGTCTAGTTTCCAATGCTTCAAACCGTTTGTCAATACAATCTTGGAGTATTGAGATAATTGCATTTCTGTAGAACTGCGCAGGCTGATAAGTGACAAGTAGGTGCATCACCTACTTGCCAAAATTAAGGGCTAAAAGTTAAAAGCCCCAAGTCGGTTAAGAGAGGGCTTTTAAAAGCTTCTAAAGCCAGATAATTCACTATCATTTCACAGCTTCAAAACCTAAAAGAACCCCTGCAACCCCTCCCCAAAATAATACCACACAAACCCTAATTGATTTTTCCCTATTTCAAGTTCTAGTTGAAGGTAAACCCTAGAGTTTGAGGAACCAAAGCAAGGGCTGAGTTATCTAACAAGCAAGGTGAGTTTACTTCTCTATTTAGTACATGTTTTCTACTGTTAAGTCTTGATAATTCGTTCTATGTGTGTAAGAACTCACGGGACGGTGATCGGAAGCCGTGAGTTCGAGTTATTCACTTGTAGCGGACTGATTTGTGAACTGTTTTGTGCTGCTGTAAAGCTGCGCGTTTCACTACTTATTTGTGGAGTTTTGGAGGAGGAAGGGCATGGATAAACACCATATATGTTTAGGGTTGTGGCCTGATAGTTGTTCATACCATTTCCGGATCGTTTGACACGACTATAGTGGCCATTGTACGTATGAAGTGATTGGCTTGTGCGTGGACTGTTTTGGGAGGTTCAATATGATTCTTATTGATGTTGTTTGGCTGTTTGGGGGCTGTTTTGACTTGTGTGAAGTCATATATATAGGGGAGGTGCTGTCCGTTTTATTGCAAAATAGGTTACAGTCGATACATAATAGTTGCGACGCCTGAACGATAACGCTAGTGTCCTTTCTCTTATTGTAGACTAAGAAGTCGTGGAAGTTTCATAGCTTGAGATTGCAAAGTATTGCAAGGTATGTGAGACTATCCTTTTCCTTCTTTTGCACGACTCTAACTGTACACAATGCAATGAACGAACCCCAAAGATACTCTACTCTTAGAAGGTAGCAGTACGTATATTGTTTCCCCTCTTATGGGAGGATTGATATGTTATTATTTCACCATGGTAGTATGACTCTTATGAGTCCAGCATGCATTATCTATTTTACTCTACCGAGCCGCGCTATAGTCGGCCGGGTATGGCACCTATTGTGCAACTATACATATGTATATGTTTTACTCTACTTAGTTGCGCTATAGTCAACAGCTATCTTACTCTACCGAGCCGCGCTATAGTCGGCCGGGTATGGCACCTATTGTGCAACCACTGATCAGTTGGGTATGATGAGGAGGAGGCCCACAGAGGCATATGTATGAGATGATGATGGCCCACAGAGGCGTATATATGTATATGATGATTTTCAAAAGGATATAAATATATGTATATGCATATGCATGTCAGGCATGACATGGTTAGTCGCCCTCAGAGGCATTCAGATGGTACATGTTGTATGACTCTTACCCTGATGCTTATTATTGTTCTTGCATTATGTTTCATGTCTTACATACTTAGTACATTATCCGTACTGACGTCCTTTATTTGTGGACGCTGCATGTCGTGCTGCAGGTCCAGGCAGACAGATAGACGAGGCTTCCCCACCACAGTAGGCTACCCAGTTCAGCAGATATTGGCGAGAATCCATCCTTCGGACTTGCCACAGTCTTGGTATGCATTTTGTTGTAGGCATTATGGGCATGTCGGGGCCCTGTTCCGACGTAGGTTGCATTATGTATGTTTTTGTAGAGGCTCATAGACAAGTGTCAATTTATGCATAGACAAGTAATTTGTTGGCTTATGTACAGTTAAATTGCCTTGTCGGCAAACGTATATATTTTATTTTATGGTTTTGCATTGCAGCCTTATGGGCCATATTATGTATATAAGTATGTTCGTATCATGGCATGACGTCTCGGTTCATTATAATTATTGTTCGAGATTTTATGCATATGACAAGCCTTATAGATAATAAGGAAAGTTAGATGAAGGGTACGCCGGTGCCCGTTGAGTAGGGTTCGGTGCCAGTCGTGGCCCTCCGGCTTGGGTCGTGACAGATCACCCCGTAATTCCTTGTAAATTGAGAGAAAATTGCAGAAACATTTTACCTATCGTTTAAGTAAAATTGTGAACCTAAGTTGCGACAACTTTTGTCGACTTTTATTTCATAACTCGTTTGACTTCAAGACTTATGAAACGGATATCATATCATTCAAATACCTTAAAACATGACATATTGGTAATGTTAAACACCTCTCGATTTTCCCAAAAACGCGAGTTACAACATCCTTAACTCGTTTATCCTCTAATACTTGTTAACCGCCCTTATACACCTTTGCATCGTTTAGGACCAATAGGACTGAACTCTTATTGTCTCAAAGGTAATTCTCTTCTCGAACCAAGGTAGACTATCTTACGGTGTAATATAACATGAACAAATATGGGTAATAACATAAACGATCCCACGCTCATCATCGAGCGCGTGCCTCACCTCAATATAGCACTACGATGTGCAAATCCGGGGTTTCAAACCCTCATAACATCATTTACAATCACTACTCATCTCGAACCAGCTAAATCCCTAGCCCGAGACGCCTTTGCCCTTCGAATTGGCCTCCACGTGCGTCGAATCTATCCAAAATCAGAGCTAATACGTCACAATACACTGAGAGAACAAAGCCCAAGCGAAATAATCGAAAAATATCAAGAAATTACGAAATTAGCAAAACCCGAGCTCCGAGCCCACTTCTCGAAGTTCAGAAATTTTTACATCAATGTGTCCCTTACCTCCTAATGAGTTCAACCATATAAAAATATTCGAATTCCGACATCGGTTCAACCTCCAAATCTTAAATCTAAACATAAGGGTTTTTCACAAATCTTCAACTTAAATCACCAATTAGATACTAAATAGCGATATACTGGGGTAATTTGACCAAGGTTGAGTTAAGAACACTTACCCCGACGTTTTCCTTAAAAATCTCCCGAAAGTCGCCTCAAAATTCGCTTTAATCCGAGCTCTATAGCTCCAAATAATGTTTAAAAATGGCTGAAATCCCCTCTCTTAAGTATCTGTCCAAGCAAGTCTCCTTTGGATATAGTTTTGAGGGTGTTTTAGAGTGTTTTGGAGGTGTTTCTCTTAGATGGTGGCGATAGTGGGTTTTTGCATGGCCAATGGGTACTGGTTTCTATTTATACAGGGTCAAAAATCGGAACAAAAATGCACCAGTCGGGTAAAAAATACGACCGCATTTTTGACGTTGATTTTTGTCCAGAAATCTGTCTTGGTCTGCGATTTCAATGTAAGATATGCGGTTCGCATTTTAGAAATGCCACCGCATTTCAGATATGGATCTTGTCCAGAAATCTATCTCGATCTGCAGTCTCAGTGTGGTGGATATGCGGTCCGCATTTTGGAAATGTAACCGCATTCTTGACGTCATTCTTTGCCCAGAAAACTGTCTGGGTCTGCGATCTGGGTGCATGGTTTGTGGCTCGCATACAAGGTTTGCGATAGCATAGCCCGCTTTGCGATGCCTCTTTGTCCTGTTACAAAATTACAAACTTTCTAATTTTTCTGCAACTTTTCCAAGGACGAAATAATCCGTTTAACCACCCTAAACTCACCCAAGGCCACTGGAACCTCAACCAAACATGCCAACATATCCCATAACATTATTCAAACTCGTTCCGACCTTCGGAACGCTCGAAACAACCTCTCAACACCAAATTCGCGTCAGATTCAAGCCTAAGAATCTCGGAGTCTTCTAAATTACTAATTTGATCAAAACCCAATCAAACCATATCCGAATGACATGAAATTTTGCACACACATCCCAAACGACATAACGAAGCATAATAAGATAGAAATGGGGAAAATGGAGCGGTAACTCATGAGACGACTGGCCGAGTCGTCACAACAATACCAATCTCAACTTCAGAAACAATATTCAATTATCACAGATAGTTCATAGGTACGGAAAGAACAATCAATTTATCAACTAACTAGTCTAAGCATGGATATCAGGATCAAAGAAAGAGATAAATTACAAGAAACAAGTCCTGCCCGCATGCTTTAACCCAATAACAATGCATAAGTACTCGTCACCTCACATATACATTATATCCAACATTTAAACAAGTAGAAAATAGGCAAACAAGTCCTAATCCCTCAAGTAAAGGTTAACCACGACACTAATCTCACTCCAAAGACCAATTCAAAGCACAACCACGGCTTTGCCTTTCGAACAAGCCTCGGAACCAACTAAATCTAGAAAATTATCAACCAAACAATTCAAAATAAGCATTAGGAACTGCCCACGAATGAAAAAGGGTGAATTTAGGTCATTATTAAAAAATTCAATAAAAGTCAACTCCTAGGTCCGCTTGGTCCAAACCCGAAATTCGGATCAAATCCAGATTACCCATTCACCCTGCTGTCCAGTTATGTATTTTGTTCCGAAATCTGACCTCAATTTGAGGTCTAAATTCCAATTTTATAAAAATCCCTAATTTTTTCCAACCCCCCAATTTCCACCATGAAGATACTAGATTTTTGGTTGAAATCTTATGAAAAATAATGGGAAAACTGAAAGAAAGTAGGTTAGAATCACTTACCAACAAATTGGGGAAGAAATGTTCTTGGGAGAATCGCCTCTAGGGTTTCTAGCTTTGAAAATTTGAAGAATGAACAAAATCTCATTTTTGAGACTGTTTTAATCACTGGCGTCAGGTGTGTATTGCGTTCGCGTGAAATCCGATGCGTTCGTGAAGAGCAAAGCCTCAATGGCTTGCACGATCACGACTTGATCTACGCGTTCGCGTAGGGTTACCCCTCTAGCCTCCGCGTCCGCGATCCTTGTATTGCATTCGCATAGAGCAACAGTCAACTCCCAGCCCCCACCTCTATTTCACTACACGTTCGTGATTGCCTGGCCGCATTCGCGAAGCACAGGCCCCCCAATGCTTCGCCTTCGCGACGAAGGTTTCGCATTCGCGTAGAACAAAATCTCCCCAGCCCATTTTACCCTTCGCGATCGCGGGAGTATATTCGGGACCGAGAAGAAGGAAACACCAGAAACCAGCAAAAATGAAAAACTAGCAAACTTTCTAAGTTCAAAAGGTCCGTAGGCTATCCGAAACTCACCCGAGCCCTCGGGGATCCAAACCTAATATGCACACAAATCCAAAAACCTGACACTAACTCACTTGCGCGATCAAAACACCAAAATAACACCTAAAATTACTAATCGGACACCAAATCAGGTTTTCAATAAAAATTTTAAAATTTTATTTTAACAACCGGACGTCCGAATCATGTCAAACCAACTCCGTTTCTCACCAAATTTGGCAGAAAAGTCATAAATATAGTAAAGGACCTATACCGAGTTCCGAACTAAAATATGGACCCGGTAACAATAAAGTCAAACATTGGTCAAGCCTTTAGATTCATTAAGCCTTTAAACTTTAAATTTTTTACAAAAAGCGATAACTCGAGTTATGAACCTCCGAATTCGATTCCAGGCATACGTTCAGGGCCCAAATCATGATACGGCCCACCGGGACCGTCAAAATATGGATCCGGGTCCAATTGCTTAAAATATTGACCGAAGTCAACTCAAATGGATTTTTAAGGTAAAATTTCATATTTTATCAATTTTTAACAGAAAAGCCTTCCAGAAAAACACTCAAACTGCGCAAGCAAATCGAGAAAAGACTAATATGAGATATTTAAGGTGTCAAAACACAGAATTAAGGTTTAAAACTCTAGATGACCTATCGGGTCATCACAATTATGTGGCGTGATCACAAAATTTGAATATACCTTCACTAAGTGTTTGTTGCATTCTCGAAGTGATTTAAATCTTTTAACATAATTCTCAAAATGTTCAGTTTCATTTTAGATTTAAATTGTGTCAAAACTTTATTAATGAGTTGGTTTTGATAACATATACTTTTTTTAAAAAAGAATTATTGAACTTCATACATATTCATCAACACTTCACAAACAATAGTGCATAATATCGTATTTTAAAGTGAGTTTACAACTTTAATCATATAACATTGTGATTCTAAAATATTTAATTAGTTTTATTTTTTCCTCCTATATTATGTAAAAAACGTTATTTGATAATTTGATTTGAATTATATATTATATTATTTTTATTTTAAAGAATTGATTACTAAACTTCTTACTTTGTGCATATTCAACAGTGTAAGCGATTGAAATTTTATTATTTTCAATATGTATTTCTCGTGCAATGCACGAATATATAGACTAGTTATTATAAAAGCACGAATATAATGTTAGTTGACGAAAATATCCTTAAAATATTGAAAATAGTACTTGTTAGGATAACGACTTCTGGGAGGATACAGACTTAACACACGCCATTATGCATGATATTGGATATAATCCTATTTCTGTATGAACATCAATGAAGAGTTACATCATATGCATCCTTCGAATGATTATTCTCTTTAATTTGCATAGTTTTAGGTGAAAACACTTAATTGTTCTTCTAGGCACTTGACAACTAGAGTATTTTCCTAATATAAATATATTAGTTTCATAAAAAGGAACTTATTAATTAATTCATAAATTATTTTTAATTAATTAATAATTATAGGTTTTACCTTTTGAAGAAGAAATTGAGTAAAATCGAGATTCTCTATGTAAATTGATGCCATATTGTCTCCTTTTATTTGATATTCATATTGTTACCAATGCTTTGCCCACATTATTCTTTCATTTGTACCAATTATTCAAATTTTGAAAAAATTAGTTGATTTTATAACTTTAACAAAAGATATACAATGTACAAATATTGAATAAATATATTTCTTGGTGTATTACTGAAAAAACTAACTTGGTAAATTGCTATAGCATCGGACAATTTTGATCGAATTATGTTCATTGATTAGTTCAGCACATGCTCAACAAACGAGGAAGCGCAAATTTACCGATACAAATAATTTTCAAAGCATTATGTCTGGAATGCTCAGCCGAAGACATGGACAAAAAGGTTAAAAAATTATAATTGGTTGAATTACTATGGGTAAGGTATTTAATATTTGCACTCAAATGTTTTTACCATCTTTTGTAAATTTTATTTATTTATTCTCTTTTCTTAAAATATGTAACAAACCTTAGAGAAAGTGAAAGGTACTACTTGAGGTTATTGTTATATCATGCTAGTGGATCATATTCGTTTAAAGACTTACTCACTATAACGAAGATATGTCAGACAATCAAAAGGATATATGGTAGCTCATATAATACTCAACTGCAATGCATGTTAAAGAGCATTAATTATTTTCTTGAGAGCATTGTCAAGACTGTTAAACAATATGATTTACCTAAACATGATCAAGTCTGAATGATAATATTGCATCAGAATGCTAAGAAATTATTGAAGAAAAAGCCATATAAGTGCCTTAGGAAGATGTTAATGCATAACTAGAGATAAATTCTGAACAATAGCAAACTTTTAAGACTATATTGCAAAGAATGAACTCTGGTAGAGCGGTATTGTTCTTTGTAGATAGCACCAGAGAATCCAAAAAAAAAAAAATACTTTTATATCGTGCATTACTTGCAAATGTCAGATCAAGAGGTATGATAGTGCTAGCAACGACAACAAATGGTGTACCAATAATAATTTTACCAGGAGTCGCACGACTTACTCTAGATTCGACGTATATTTTCAAACAATTGAGACAACTATCACAAATATATTAAACGAAGTGGCGGTGCTAAATCGATAAGAAAAGCAAAGTTGATAATATTGGATGAAGGCGTATGGGCTATGGCGAAGCGTCAGAAGAGAAAAACATTTGACATGAGCTTTAGAAATATAATAGACGTCGAAGAACCGTTCGGCAGAAAAGTAACAATTTTTGAAGGTAATTTTCACCATTATCAGTAGTTTTAAAATCGATGAGAACAGAGAATATATATGTGACGACACGGCCAGTCGTCTCAAGAGTTACTGCTCTATTTTTCCCCATTTCTGCTTCAGTATGCTTCGTTATACGTGTTTTATGTGATCGAGTTGAGTAATATACGTTCGGAGTGAATTTGGTAAGAAATGAGACACCTAGTCTCTTTTAAGATTATTTAAGTTGGAAAAATCAATCGGATGTTGACTTATGAGTTAGAGGACTCGGATGTGAGTTCCGATGGTTCGGTTAGCTTCGGTAGGTGATTTATGACTTAGTAGTGTGCTCGGAATTGGTTTTAGAGGTCCGGTGTAGAATTAGACTTGAATTGGTAGAGTTAGTATTTTGGCGATTTTCGGTTGTTAGGCGAGATTTTGATCCGAGGGTCGGAATGGTATTCTGAGAGTTTCTATAGCTTCGTATGGTGATTTCGGACTTAGGCGTATGTCCGGATTTGAAATTGGAAGTCCGTAGGACAATTCAACGCATTTTGGCGAATGTTGGAAAGTGAAAGATTTTTGAAAAGTTTGACCGAGGAGTTGACTTTTTGATATCGGGGTCGGAATCCATTTCTGAAAATCTTCATAACTCCGTTATGTCATTTATGCAAAATTTGAGGTCAATCGGACTTGATTTGATAGGTTTCAGCATCGAATGTAGAAGTTGAAATTTATTAGTTTCATTAGGCTTGAATTGGGGTATCATTCGTGTTTTTAGCGTTGGTGGATATGATTTGAAGCCTCGACTAAGTCCGTAATATATTTTAGGACTTGTTGATATATCCAGACGGGGTCCCGAATGACTCGGGTGCGTTTCGGAGTATTTTCGGACCATTTCTATCCATTTGTTTACTGCTGGTGCATCGCAGAAATTCTGTTGCACGGAGCTTATTTTGAGAGCTTATATCTCGCAACCTATAAGGAATTTGGAAATTTTTAAAACATGGAGGTTGTATCCCTTTGCGTCTAGTTTTCAAAAATATAAACCATTTATCATTTGGACTCTTGTATCAAAAGTTACGATAGATTAACCGAAGCCTGGTACTGCTGCTGTTTTCCAGGTAGTGTGCATAGCAGAAATTTCTGCTGCACAGGACCGACTTTGGAAGCTTATATCTCACAAAATATAAGGAATTATGAGATGATCAAAACATAAAAGTTGTAGCCCTTTGAATCTAGTTTCGAGAAAGATAAACCATTTATCATTTGGACATTTGTACGGAAAGGTATGATTGATCGAAGTTGGCTGGTTGAGCAATTTTGACAGAATTTTCTGATGCACTTTAAGAGCTCATATCTCGGAATATATAAAGAGTTATATAGTGTAAAACCTATCAAATGAAAGATCTTCGAGTCTAGTTTCTAAATATTCAAACCGTTGATCATTTGGATATTTTCACAAGGATTTATGAGCGTTTTAACAGAAGGTGTACAGCAAGAGAAAATGGTAAGAGGATGTACAACCTGCACAGCGCAGGTACAACTCGATGAAGCCTGGGCAGAATGTTTTAAGCCTTCTTGTCCGTGATTTGGGGTATATACACCCATAGTTGCACATTTTTGGAGGTTCTTGAAGGAAATTAACGAGGGATTCAAGGAGAATCGATTGGAGGTAAGAATTTGACCTAAAACTCGTTTATATTGGGAAATCCACCTAGAAAATCATTGAAGTCTTGCTAAAAATTGAAGAAATAGGGCTTGGGATTTTGAAATTTTAATTTGGTATTTGGAGGACCATTTGGGGTCGGATTTGAGATCTTTGGATATGTACGAACTCGTTGGGAGATAAGGAACTCGTTGATGTGAAAATTTCTAAGCTTCGAGAAGTGGGCCCAGGGCTCGGGTTTTGCTAATTTTAGAATTTTTGGTATTTTTCGATTGTTTTCGCTTTGGCTTTGTCCCCTCCGCATATTATGACGTATTCGTTCTGATTTTGGATAGATTTGACGCTCGTGGGGGCCAATTCGAGGGGCAAGGGAGTCGCGGGCTAGGGATTTAGCCGGTTTGAGGTGAGTAGTGATTGTAAATGAAGTTATGAGGGTTTGAAACCTCGGATTGTACATCGTAGTGCTATATTGAGGTGAGACACGCGCTCGATGATGAGCGTGGGGTCGTTTACTACTGGGAATTGTGACTTAGTCCGTCCCGATTGATGATTTTTACCGCGTATTTGATTGAAACTTATTTGTTATCATCATGATTTGGTCTGATTGCCATATTTGGGCTTCGTGCCAATTGTTTAAACCCTTCGGGGATTTTTATCACTGTTTCCTCACTATTTTGACTTATTACTTGAACGCAGTCATGCTGTTTTCCACTGTTTTACAACTCAGCCACTTTTACTCAGTTTTGAAACTTAAATAATATTTTAATGATGTTTTTGGGCTGAGAACTACTATTTTACTATGCCCGAGGGGCTTGTGATGATTTTCTGACTGAGTGCGGCCGAGGGCCAGATGTGAGGATATACTGAGTTAGATAAGGCCGAGGGCCTGAGATACTTTATATGCCACGAGGTGGCTTCTGACTGATATGAGGCCGAGGGCCTGAGATACTTTATATACGCCACGAGGTGGCTTGACTGATATGAGGCCGAGGGCCTAGATTTGATGCCACGAGATGGCTTGATATTACGCTTGGGCCGTAAGGGGCCCCTCCCGGAGTCTGTACACCCCCAGTGAGAGTGGGTACCCATCGTGATGTGAGATATAGCCCAAGGGACTGATACTGTTCCATGTGATTACTCGAGGGGCTGGTATTGTTCTGAGATTTGAGTCCGAGGGGCTGGTACTGTTCTGCGATATTGCCCGAGGGGCGGAATTGTTAATAAGGAGATTTTACTTGATTTCTCACTGATTTACTATTTTCAAATGATGTTTTATTGCTTCCTTATAGAATGCATCGTGATTTATGTGCTTTCTTACTTTCAGTCATTATTTATATTTATTACTCACTGGGTCGGAGTAAGCACCATGTATGCAGATTCAGGCATTGTTGGTTCTGCTCCGGAGTGCCGACTCCTCCCGTCCAGGCGGTGATTCAGAGACTACGAGGTAGTTGTTGGCGTCTGCAGCCCGTATCTCCCTTATCTTATCGTTTCCATATTTTTCAGAGAGTGTTGGGTTCTACATTCGAGGAGGTGGTTGATATCGCTCGTGAGATTGAGACGGTTCGTCGTCAGGAGAGAGAGGAGAGGGAGGCCAAGAGGCCTCGAGGATCAGACAGTTATAGTGGTACTCCTTCAAGGGGCCAGTTTCAGCATGGTAGAGGTCGTTCTTTCAGGCCTGCTCAGTCAGCCCGTCCAAAGTATCGCGGGGCATCTTCAGGTCGTGGTTATCATAGGTCGCAGAAGGGCTAGTCGTCACTCAGCGCCCTTCCAGCTTAGAGTTTAGCTCGTGCTCCATCAGCCCAGGGTTCTTCTATGCCAAGTGCATCTGCTAGACACTCCGGTGCGAGGGGTTCCCTTCCTCCCTCTTCTCCAGCACCAGGGAGCTGTTATGAGTGTGGCGAGGTAGGCCACATGTGGAGGTAGTGTCCTCATCGTGGTGCTAGTTCGTCTCAGCAGAGGGGTCAGCCCTCGACTTCTGCTCCAGTTACTTTACCACCCGCCCAGCCAGCTAGGGGTGGAGGTCAGGCAGCCAGGGGTCGCCCCAAAGGGAGAGGTCGATCAGGCGGTGGCCAGGCTCGTTTCTATGCTATTCCAGGCAGAACAGTTGCCATTTCTACAAATGCTGTCATTACATGTATTGTTTAAGTCTGCCACAAAGATGCCTCTGTATTATTTGATCTCGGTTCCACCTATTCTTATGTGTCCTCATATTTTGCTCATTATTTGGGTTCGCCCAGGGAGTTCCTTGCTTTACCTGTTCATGTGTCTACCCTGGTAGGCGATACTGTTATTGTAGACCGTATGTACCGGTCTTGTGTGGTGACTATTGGGGGTCTGAAGACACGAGTGGACCTATTGCTATTGATCATGGTGGATTTTGATGTCATTTTGGGCATGGATTGGTTATCTCCGTGTCATGCTATTCTAGACTGTCATGCTAAGACAGTCACTTTGGCTATGACGGGTGTACCGCCGATCGAGTGGCGTGGTGTGACTGATTATATTCCTAGTAGAGTGATATCGTTTTTGAAGGCCCAGCGTATGGTTGGGAAGAGTTGCCTTTCATATCTAGCGTTTGTGAGGGATATTGGAGTTGAGACTCCTAGCATTGATTCTATTCCAATTGTGAGTGATTTTCCCGATGTATTTCCTGCAGACCTGCCGAACATGCCACCAGATAGGGATATTGATTTTGGTATTTACCTGGTGCCGGGCACTCAGCCCATTTCTATTCCGCCGTATTGTATGGCACCAGCAGAGTTGAAAGAATTGAAGGAGCAACTTCAGGAACTCCTAGATAAGGGGTTCATTCGGCCTAGTGTGTCACCTTGGGGTGCGCCGGTTCTGTTTGTAAAGAAGAAGGATGGCACCATGAGAATGTGCATCGATTATAGGCAATTGAACAAGGTAACAACTAAGAACAAGTATCATTTGCCTCGCATTGATGATTTATTTGACCAGCTTCAGGGAGCGCGAGTGTTCTCCAAGATTGATCTCCGTTTGGGTTATCACCAGTTGAGAATCTGGGATTCAGATATTCTTAAGACTGCTTTCAGGACTAGATATGGTTACTATGAGTTTCTTGTTATGTCTTTCGGGCTAACCAATGCTCCAGCAGCGTTCATGCATTGAAGATTTGGAGGCATCACTTGTG